>JAPFFP010036333.1:0-15273 GCA_026153255.1 Solanum medicagineum | reverse complement strand
GGGAGGATGGGGGGAGGTGGATGAGTGGTTATATAGGTAAAAAAAATTAGGTAATGAAATAAAAAATAGATCATTTCCTTTTTTGTCTTTTTATAATTTATTATTTTATTTTTTCTTATTTATATGCCAAATGTCATCTTTTAATTTGTCATTTTGCAACGTTAGCGTCACATCATCACAATTGAATTACACACACTTTACATTTTTTGTCAAATAAGCATTTTGTATTTAACAGGTACATATTTTGAATAGTTTAGATGTTCAATAGGAACTAGTCTTAGTTAAGGTGTCTAAGTGAAAAATGGGGACAAGTTTAAGTTTCTTTTGATGAGTTAAGCCTAGAAATAAAGTCGCTTTCATGATTCTTTTATTTTTGTGAATTAGAAAATTACCTTTTTAATAAATACTTTCAATATTAACATCAAAATAAATAGAATTGTTTCTACTTATCGAAGACAATAATAAAGTGAATCACAATTTATCAACAAAGCTAACCATAAATAAATTATACTTCAGTTGATCAAAGATTTGTATATATTATCATATGCAAAGCTTGTGGTGCAAATATTACAAATTGAAGGTAACAAGGGTGGAAAATAAATACCACCTGCTAAAATATATGAAGATTGACAATTTCTTTAAAGATATCAATATTTTATATATTCTTCGAACATGAAATCTACTAATTCATAATCTAACATACTTCTCTATTTCCTCTAAAAGCATGTAATACATGTTGACCTATTCTTTTCATATCATTTTAATTTTATTGTCTATTATAAATTTACTTATTCATTTTCAACTTAATTCATATACCGTGGACCCTAGTTGTTATTCAATTTTCACTCTATCTTTTATCGATACTAATTTTAGCATTCACTATTTAAAATCAAGTTAGCTTTTTCAATATAATTTTTAAAATATTTTTAACCAGAGAAAAATCAATAGTGTTCCAATAAATCTTTTTCCTTTCTTAAGGTAGCCAAAATAAATATATATGTTTTCCAATATTTTGTTACTTTGTGATATACAACAAAATTAAATGAAACAATGGTTGTGTGTGTTGCATAAAAATAGTATTCTAATATTATTTTATAAAATAATTTTTTTTTGGCTTAATATATTAATAGCACCATTAAAATTGTTAGTAAAATTCATTTTGACACTTGTATCAAACTAATAGTATTTATTTAATTTTTTTTATGAATATTGTATTTATTTAATGACAAGTATTATTTATATATAACTTTTAAATTGACGTGGCATACACGTATATGTAGACTGAAACTAGTGTGTGTATACATATAATATGAACCTGTTAAAGGTGCTTCTTTCCTCGTAGAGTTTGTATGGATTTTTTAAAACTTCAACATTAATAGGACACTAATTCTAAAATAGTTTGAAGGTATGACGTTGATTAAATTTAAAAATTCACACAATGAGTGATGATATGTTTCTATTCCTTATATATTTGTAAGAAATTAGGTTATAATAGTCAAACATGACTTCCAAAGAAAATTACTTAGAATGCATATCAAGATATTTGATAAGCTAACCTAATAAGCAACCAAGGAAATTAAGAAAACATACATGTTGCTTTAGTTGTTTTTCTCAATTATCATTAATTTTGTGTCGCTCCTTTTTAATACTAAAGATTTAGAATACGATGATAGCCGACTCTTAATTTCCTTGAAAATTGTAATATATATTATGTTGATCATTATAAATTGTAAAATAAAAGTATCGAATATATTTGATATTATAACATTTGATAAAAGGACTAGCTATGATGTTCCTCGTCCATATGAATTTCGTATATTTGATTTAATATAAATATTTTGAGAAAAATTAAATTCACCTAAATAATGACATGCAACAAGGATTTAAAATTTGATAGGAAAAATTGTGTAATGATTGCTAATTTTGGTGACAAAAATTTTTAGAGTAGATTTGCAAGATGTTAAAAATTAAATTTTCTTAAATGAAATATTTGGGTATATTACGAACAACTTATGCATTTTTTTTCGAATGAATTCCCGAAGAGAGACAAAAGAAATACACTACAATATTGTCTCTAAAGAAGATTAATTGAAATACGTTCATTACATATTTACATCTCACAAAATCATAAAAATATATATCTAATTAAATTATGAATGCTAGTCTTCATAGGTTTAGAAAACATATAATCATTTGGACCCCAAAAAATAAATCACTGCACAATGATTCACATAAATATTCACAATTATTGGATATGTACTTGATTTATGCCTTGAGTTTATCAGTTTTCTTGGATTCCTGTATGAAAATACTGGTTCCCATAAAGTAGGCTCAAGCTTTCTTTTCTCTTCTCTACTCGTGTATCTTGTCATGCCTTACATTCAGTTCTTCTTGTAAACTTATCCGACTAAAGAATGGTCTGTTTGTTTTTGGTATGCCTTACTCTTGATAGCAGTTTACCACATGTTAAACTTGACAGCAAGATACATTCAACTGATCAAGAAAATTAAGTTGAAATCACGAAAGGGCCTAATGATCACAGCAGTGTCTCATTTCTTATTCATTCCTTGTTTCCACTTCACTGCAAAGTACGGTGATCAAGGCTGGATGATAATACTCATGTTCTTCCTCAGACTCACCACTGATTATCTCACCATTTGTGTCTTCCCAGTTGCTCCTCAAGGATACAAGGTTGGTGAAATACTTACATATATCACTATAAAAAATCAAAGAAAGAAAACATTTTAATATTTTGAACTTATTGGATTCTGTTTCAAAAGGGGCATGAGCAAAATGGATGGGCAACTTGCTGGTGTTGTGCATTTTGGCTAGGCTAATGAAATAGCTCCTAGGCTAACAACCTAGTAGCCTTTAGTTTTTTTTTTTTAAAAAGATGCACGTGTGCCACACGTGTTGAAAAAACTAGTTAAATAAAATATATCATGTCATAAATTCAAAAGAAGGAAAAAAGAATAAGATAACAATAAATAGGCAACCGAAAGAGTATGTTATTTATCGTTAACTAATAAATTCCTTTATGATTTCTTCAACTTAACGTTTGATATGCTCCTGTCGACTGAATAGGTTGATAATAACACTCAACAATTAGAGCGGCTGAGCAACAAACAACTGTCCTTTCAAAACATCGATTAGTTATTGGATCTGTACTTGATTTATATCTTGAGTTTATTAATTTTTCCTAGATTCTTCTATAAAAATACTGGTTCCCATAAATTAGGCTCATAGTAAGCTTGCTTTTTCTCTTCTCTGCTCGTGTATCTTGTCGTGTCCTGCATTCAGTTCTTCTTGTAAAATTATGCGACTAAAGAATGGTCTGCTTGTTTCTGGTATGCCATAGTCTTGATAGCAGTTTACAACATGTTCAATTTGATAGCAAGATATATTCCACTGGTCAAGAAAATCAAGTTGAAATCACGAAAGGGCCTTATTTGTATGTGTGTTCTAAAACTTATGGGTATATTATTCTCCTAAAAGTTTTATAAAAAGAATCGTACAAATTTCAAGTGAAAAAAGGAAAAGTTGATACACATAAGGAGGAAAAAAAATCTATAAATTTGAGAATTTTCTTAAAATTTATAGGTGTAGATATTGGACCTAAAATGTAATATCCGGGGTGTTTGAAGGTTGGACCATGATGTAATAAGGTAAAAATATTATAAAAATGGTCTTGGTGAATTTTTAGGACAAGTATTTCACCAAATAAGAATTTCAAAAAGTTTTCTTATCCAGAAAAGTTTGCGATAGGGTCCATCGCGGACTTACTGTAGAATAGGTCAAAATCGTCCTTGGTCAAAATCTGGCCAAAATCTCATTTCATTCCAAAGTGTACTATGGTAAACTATCTTCGCGTCATGGACTTGGCTAAGGGTGGTTGTCCGAAATTTCAATTTTAAGTGTGGACACCTGGGACTTTTCCTTATGTACCAGTTAATGAACTTGGACACTTTTTGGACCAGATCTCATCTTATTAACTACCCAAAATCCCCCAACTTTTTTCTTATTTGCTCACAATTCACCAATTACAAAAATTCTCTCTACAAAATCTCCCAAATCTCCATTGAAGACAAATAAAAAAAAATTTCAAGTTCTTCACCAAATTCAAGGATTTCTTCAAGTTTCTTCTAACTTCTTATCCAAGGTATGTGGATGTTCATCCATGTGTCCTTTTTCACCCATGGAGTCCAATCAATTTCTTAACTTTTAAAATAAATTTCAAGTATGTATTTTATGGTATTCTTAATTTCTACTCAATTCTTTTAATTATGATTTAAATTATGATTATGAACCTATTTTAATGTGCTGATGATTTATTGCATAAAATTGATAAGTTTCCCATGAATTTTCTATAATTCTTCCTAGAGCTCATGACATAGGTGATAGGTATTGTCAATTATGTTCCAATCTGATATTATTTTCATGAATTATGTATGATTTGATGTAAATTGAATTACATTGAGATTTTTATATGCAATTATCCTCCTAATTCATCTTGTGATCATGAAGGTCAAAGTGAGCTCTTTTAATTTTGACTTCCATATACTTCTTCTCAATCAAGCATGAGTTCATTCAAGTTACATAATTATAGATGTTTTCAATTCAATTGCATGATTTCTAAGTCAATTGAATGCAAACCAATATTTTTACCTTAATTTCAAGTATAAATTATGATTATGAAATTTCAAGTGTTCAAGCAAGTTTATGAAAAGCGTAACCTAAGACCCTAATGACACTGTTCATAAAGGTAGAATTCGTAATAATGAAAGGTCTATACCCATATTACGCGAATCACATTAGAATGAGCTATTTTATGAATCAGTTTCTACTATTTAGATTGGTAGTTTATGAACTGCTTTTCCTACATGACAAACTTTTGAAGACTATGAACTATGATTTATGACAAACTTATGAATTATGACAAGTATGATTTAATGATCATGATACGTATTTCATGAGGTTTTGACTTAGCACCGAATGAGGCTTGAGGTGAGGACTTAACCCAAGCGGTCCTTAGTAGCAATCTCTAGTCTCATAACTATGTTGCTTCCGTAGGATTATTTGCCAATATGATCTAACTAGTGGATCCACACATAACACAAGATTCATGACACTCGTTGTACAAGGTATTGTCTACCTTGGATGATTTCTTTTATCAATGTATGAGTAGACATTGGAATTTCATGTTGTAACTCACATATGTATGATTTCCTATGATGACTACTTGACTACGTATAACCTTTATTTTTACATGACATTCTTATGGTTTGTTGTGCATTGACCTTCCCTATGTTTACTTATGATTCTACTACACTTTTATCATGCTATTTCAAATTGTCACTTGTACATTATGATTTATCATGCAGTGCCTACATATTTAGTATATTCAAATGTAACAATACTCCTGCATATTATATCACAATCCAAGGACATGCACTCCATCTCATCCCCATGGCTAGATGGTGATTTCATTGAAGGTTGATTGATTGGTGATTCATCATGATTCGAGGGAAAATCTTGCATGGATCTTGTTACTCCTAGTTTTAATTATTGTTGAGGTTATGTCTTTGCTTTCTATTGGATATGGAAGAGCTAAGAACTTGTCTTAAGCCCTTATTTATTTTGACTAGTAGAGGCATGTTGCATATGTATCGAGCCTATGTTTTTTTTTTCATTTTGGATAAAGCTTGTTCTTTTTTTTTTATGATTTGAGATGAGACACATTCCATATTCCTCATATTGATTTTGGCGATGCTTTAATTGCCTTATGTATGTTTATAGATATGCTATGATGGCTTGGTTGGTGTCCTTCAAGGTTTCGATCGCCGTGTCATACCTAAGGCTTAGCTTGGATTATTACAAACTTGGTATTAGAGAATAAGGTTTTGAAGTATCCGAGAGAGTCTAACATGCTGCATTAAGTAGAGTCTTATTCATAGATATGACGCAAGCCACATCTATGAGAAGGAGGCTATGCGACGTTTTATAAAATCTTCACTTCTTTCATGATCTATGTTGTGCCATAGAGTATACTCTAGGACTCTTTTATTTAGTGTTTGTTTTTTTGCAATTTTCAAAAATGCCTCTAAGAAGAACTCCAATTCAAAAAGGGGTTGATGCTAATGAGGGACAAGCCCCTATTGATCCTCTAGCTGACCAAGTGATTAATGTGGAGTTCCGGACCTCCATCACTATGTTGGCTTAAGCTATGACCAACCAAGCAAACCAAGGTATAGTGACTCCTTCTAATGTGGCTACGCTGGTTTCTAGGGTGAGGAACTTTGCAAGAATGAATTCTCTTGAGTTCTATGATTCTAAGATGGACGAGGATCCATAAGATTTCATTGATTAGGTGTACAGGGTGATTGCTAGTATGGAGGTGTCATCAAAAGAGAAGGTGGAGTTGGTGTCCGACCGACTCAAAGGTGTTGCTCAAGTATGGTACAATCAGTGAAAGGTCGAAAGAGTGGATAAGGGTCCCATAAGTTGGGAGGTTTTTAAGGTTGCATTTCTTTACCATTTCTTCTTACTTGAGTTGAGTGAGGCAAAGATGACAGAGTTTATCAACCTCAAGCAAGGAATTATAAGTGTGAGGGAGTATGCCTTGAAGTTTGCAAAGCTATCCAATTATGCTCCTTCCTTGGCAGTCAAATCTCAGGCCTGAATGAGCAAATTTATTTCTAGAGCGTCTGACAAATTTATTTCTAGAGTGTCTGACTTAATGGTGAAAGAATGTTGAACCGCAATGCTTGTCAAGGTGATGGATATCTCTAGAATCATGGCATGTGCCAAATAAATAGAAGGTGAAAAGCTCAAGGAAAAAAGGGTGAGAGATTCCAATAGGACTCTATTTGAAGGTGGAATCTCTAAACTCCAAGCCCGATGGTGGTAATAGCTGTTTTCATCAAGGCCAAAAGTTCCAAGGCACAAGCTTCTGACCAAAGGTTTGAAAAAGCTAGGGTGCCCAATCCTAAGGTCCAAGGTGGAGGTACTAATAATAGTGGATTTACTTTTTCTAAGCTTCCCAAGTGGGAAAGGAACCATAGGGGTACTTAGTTGGTATATGTGCTTGCTATTGGTGTGGTAAAATGGGGTACAAGATATTTGAATGCCCTATTATAGCAAACTAGGGAAGAGAGGGTTATCCTCAAGGCCAAATTACTCAAGGTGGGAAAGTTCAATAAGGTGGTGGCCAACACAACAATAGGTATTATGCACTCAAAGCTAGGAAAGATGCCGAGGAGTCTCTCGATGTGTTTACGGGTATGTTACGGGTCATTGACTTGGAGGTTTATACCTTACTTGATCCGAGTGTCACTATGCCTTTTATTACTCCTTACCTTGCTATAAGATTTGTTATATGTTCCATAATCTTGGTTGAGCCCTTTTTTGATTTATACACTCATTGGTGTTTCATCCTAGCCAAAAGACTCTATAGAAATTACTCTGTGTCGAGTTTGCATAAAGTAATTTTATGTGATCTTATTGAGCTTGAAATAATCGATTTTAATATCATTCTTGGCAGGGACTGACTTAATGCTTCTTATGTATCAATTGATTGTAGAACTCATATAGTCAAATTCCTAATTCCTAATAAATTAGTCCTTGAATGGAAATGTAGTGATTCAGTATTCAGGGGTTAGTTCATATCATTCCTAAAAGCCTAAAAAAATGATTTCTAAGGAGTGAATCTATCATATAGTGTGGGTTAGGGATGTCATTCTGAAGCCTCTACTCTTGAGTTAGTCCTTATTGTAAACAATTTTTTCGATGATTTGATCGATATTGCTTTCAAAAGGGAAATCGATTTTCAGATAGATCTCCTTCCCTACACCCAATCCTTCTATATTATTCCTTATAAAACTCAAGAAGTTGAAAGAACAATTGAAAAACTTGATGGATAAGGGTTTCATAAGACTAAACATTTCACCATAGGGTGCTCTTGTATTATTTGTTAGGAAGAAGGACGGGTCACTCCAAATGGGCATAGACTACTGATAATTGAATGAGGTAACCATAAATCATAAGTATCTAGTTTTGAGGATAGAAAATTTGTTTGATCAACTTCAAAGGGCAAGCTACTTTTCTAAAATTGATCTTCGATTCGGTTGTCACCAATTAAGAATGAGGGAGTACGATATTTCCAAAATGAATTTTCAGATAAGGTATGACCATTTTGAGTTTTTGATTATATCATTTGGATTGAGTAATGCTCCTGCTATATTCATGGACTTGATGAATTGAATTTTCAAATGATGCCTAAATACATTTATGGTAGTATTTATTGATGATATATTGGTGTATTTTCAAAATTAAGAAGATTATATGGGTCGCTTGAGAATTATATGGCAAACTTTAAGGGATAAGCAACTATTTACCAAATTTAACAAGTGTGAATTTTGGTTAAAGGAAGTGCCTTTCTTGGTCACATTGTGTTTAGTGATTGCATTATGATTGATCTAAAGAAAATGGAGACGGTGAAGAATTGGCCTAGACTATTGTCTCTTTCAAATTTCATAGCTTTTTGATCTTGGCTGGATATTATGGAAGGTTTGTAAAGGGATTCTCATCTATAGAATCTCTCTTAACTAAGTTGACTCAAAATATGGTGAAGTTTCAATGTTCAAATGAGTGTGATAAAAATTTTCAAACATTAAAGGTTTGCCTTACGTGAGCTCTTAGTTTGACATTGTTGGAAGGTTCCAATGGGTTTGTGACTTATTTGATGCCTCACATGTCAGATTAGATTGTGTCTTGATGCAACATGGTAAGGTTATCTCATATGGCTCTAGGCAATTAAAAGTGCATGAACAAGACTACCTAACTCATAATCTTGATTTGATAGCGACTGTATTTGCATTGAAAATTTGATGTCATTATCTTTATGGTATGCATGTTGATATATTCACCGATCACAAAAGCTTGAAATATGTGTTTAGTCAAAGGAACTGGAACCTTAGAGAAAGAAGGTGGCTTGAGCTCCTAAAGGACTATGATATGAGTGTGTTGTATCACCCAGGCAAAGTGAATATTGTAGTCGATGCACTTTGCGGATGTCAATGAGTAGTATTGCTCATGTTAATGATGACTAGAAGGAATTGGTTAGAGATGTGCATCGATTAGCCCATTTGGGTATGAGTCAAGTGACTCTAATGAAAGTGATATTCTTGTTCATAATGACTTGGAGTCATCATTGGTAGCGATGTGAAGGCAAAGCGAGATATGGATTCAACTTTGGTTGAGTTGAAGAAATTAGTGGTTGATAAAAATACTGTGATTTTCTCCTGAGGGGAAGATCGGGTATGTAACAACCTGGCCCAACACTGTGAAGTATTTTCTGCTCTTGGGCCTAGCCTATCACAAATTTGTCCCTTTAGGCTCACCCCAAAAGGCGCCTCAGAATATATAGACAAGTCTTTTACTTATATACCTAGCATCTCTCATGTGTTTTGCCAATGTGGGACATCTCATCTCGAGATGAGTTGTTACACACACCCCCTCTATGGACTCAGTGTCCTTGTTGATCTTTGCCCCAGCGCATGGGATTCTCCTAGACTCAGCACTGAGGTTTTCCCCGCCTCATCGGGATTTTCCTAAACTCAGTTGAACTCTAGCCCCACATCGAAAATCCTGGCACAGGAGTGACTCTAGTACCATCTGTAACGACCTGGCTCAACACTGTGAAGTATTGTCTGCTCTTGGGACTAGCCCATTACGAATTTGTCCCTTTGGGCTCACCCCAAAAGGTGCCTCACAGTATATAAACCAGTCCTTTACTTATATACCCAGTATCTTTTTTGTGTTTTGCTGATGTGGGACATCTTATCTCAAGATGGGTTGTTACAGGGTACTTTGTTACCAAGGTCGACTATGTATTCCAAATGTTGATGGCCTAAGGAAAATGATATTGAGTGAAGCTTATGACTCCTGGTATTCCATTCACTCGGGATCCACCAAGATGTATAGAGAAGTGTATTGGTGGAATGAAGAAAGATGTAGCATGGTTTGTGGTGAAATGTCCAAATTGCCAACAAGTGAAGATGGAACACCAAAGACCGAGAAGTTTATCTCAAGACATTGAAATTCCTACTTGAAGGTGAGAAGATGTAAATATGAACTTTATAATAGGTTTACCTCATACACATAAGCAATATGACTCAATTTGGGTGGTGGTGGATAGAATGAAAAAATCAACTTATTTTCCATCAGTAAGACTTCTTATAATGCCGAAGACTATGCAAAGATGTATATATGGAAATTGGTAAGGCTTCATGGTATGCCATTGTCTATCATTTTGAATCATGGTACTTTATTCACTTCACACTTTTAGAAGTCAATACAAAAGGGTCTTCGTACCAAGGTTAAGCTAAGTATCGCTTTTCACCCTTAAACTAATGGGCAAGCTGGGAGAATAATTCAAACCTTAGAATATTGTTGAAGGCTTGTGTGCTTAATTTCAAGGATAATTAGGATGATCATGTACCGTTAATTGAATTCGCATACAATAATAGTTACCACTCAAGCATTGAAATGACTTCTTTTGAAGCTTTATAGGTAAGATATGTAGGTCTCTGGTGAGATGGTTTGAAGTAGGTGAAGTAGATTTGATAGGTCTCGAATTGGTATTTGATACATTAGAGAAGGTGAGACTTACAAGAGAAAGGCGAAAGGCTGCCCAAAGTCACCAAAAGTCTTATCAGATATAAGAAGCAGTGAATTTGAATTTGATGTTAATAATTGGGTCTAGTTGAAGGTTTCACCTATGAAGGGTGATGCATTTTGGTAAGAAGGGGAAACTTAGTCCCTAGTACATAGGCCCATGTAAGATCTTAAAGCTTATTGGTAAGGTGGACTATGAACTTAATTTGCCATTGGAGTTAGCCTCGGTTCATCTAGTATTCCATATATCAATGTCAAGGAAATACATTATTGATCTTAACATCATTGTACCTTTAGCTAATGTAAGTATTGAGGAAAAACTCGATTTATGAGGAGGGTTCGGTTGAAATTTTGGAGCAACAAGTTAAAAGATTGAGAAACAAGAAAATTGCATTCACTAAAACCTTATGGAGGAATCACGAAGTTAAAAGTGCTACATAGGAAGTGGAAGCAGATATGATGAAACTATATCTATATTTCTTTCCTTCCATTCTGACCTAAGGTATTTAGCTATTCAAGCTCAATTCCTCTAAACTCCAACGCCCCAACATCTCTATATCATATTACATGCATGCATACTCATGAACACGATTTTTAATAATGTTTAAATTGCATTATTGCATTCATACTGGGTTGTTAGCTATACACTCTACTCTGCTCAAGCTAGTTCTATCTCATTCGAGGACGAATGTCCCCAAAGTGAAGATAATTTACTATCCTGGACATTTGAAGGTTGAAATGTGTTGTAATAAGGTAAATATTATAAAAATGACCTTGGTGGATTTTTAGGATAAATAATTCAACAAATAAAAAATTCAATAATTTTTCTTATCCAAAAGTCTGTGATAGGGGGCTATTGCAAACCTACTTCAAGATAGGTCAAAATCTCCTTGGCTAAAATTTGGCCAAAATCTCACTTCACTCAAAATTTTAATGTGGTAAATCATTCGTATTATGGATTTGGCTGAGTGTGGTTGTCCGATTTTAGTTTTTTAGTGGGCACACTTTGGACTTTTTCCTACATATCAGTTAATGAACCTGGATGCCTTTTGGACCAAATCTTATCCAGATTCCCCAATTTTCTCTCATTCTCTCATAATTCACCAATTACGAAAATTCTCTCTCAACAAAAGCTTCCAAATACCCATTGAAGACAAACAAGGAATTCTTCTAAGATCTTCACCAAATTCAAGGATTTCTTCAAGTTTCTTCTAACTTCTTATCCATGGTATGTGGGTGTTCATTCATGAGGCCCAATTAATTTTCTCAACATTTTCAAAAAATTTCAAGTATGTATTTTATGAGTAGTCGTAATTTATACCCAATTCTATGAATTATGATTTTAAATTATGATTATGAACCTATTTTAATGTGAATTGATGATTTATTGCATGAAATTGATGAATTTACCATGAATTTCCTACAATTCTTCCTAGGGTTCATGGCATGGGTGATGGATATTATCAATTATATTTCAATTTGATATTATTTTTATGAATTATCTATGATTTGACGTAAATTGGGTTACATTGAGGTATTTATATGCAATTATCCTCCTAATTCATCTTGTGATCATGAAGGTCAAAGTGTGTTCTTTTAATTTTGACTTTTGTTAATATGCTTCTTCTCAATCAAGCATGAGTTTATTCAAATTACATGATTATGCATATTTTCAATTCAATTTGATGATTTCTAAGTTAATTGAATGTGATGTCACATTTTTACCTTAATTTCAAGTGTAAGTCATGATTATGAAATTTCAAGTGTTCAAACAAGTTTATGAAAAGGGTGGCCTAATAATGTGCTGTTAAAATACAACACATTTGATGCCTAAAACGAGGGATTTTGTGTGTTCTCAATGCAACTTTCTATGGTTTTTACATTTATTTTTGTAGAAAATACAGGTTGGCCTGATTTTGGGAAAAGTTGCAGATTTATTTTTGATTTTTGAAGAACTACGAGACCCACTACGAGTCGTATCCCAAGCTACGAGTCGTAGGGGATGATCGTAGCAATTAACAATTTCCAAAACAAAAATCTAAGAGTTTGAAGTTCAGCCATACGAGCTCAGGGTACGGGTCATAGTCCTCATTACAACTCATAGAAGGGGGTCTCATAGAGATTAACAGTGTTGTTTAAAATTGAACCTAGAAATGCAAGGGTGGACTACGAGAAGAAACTACGAGTCGTACACTAGAATACACTCATAGATTTGAATCATAGGTATGAAGTTTAAAATACCAAGTGCTGACCACAAAAGTCCGATTACGGCTCTAGGTCACCCTACGAGCTGTAGCAACTGCCAACCAGATTTTCTAATTATTTTAAGGGCCTTTTTGTAAATAGAATAAATAGTATATGGTACGATTTTAGAATTAGTTTTTGGAGAATTTTTCACACTTAATGATACAACTCTTAGAATATTGTAGGGTTTTAGAGTAGAAAATTAAGGTTTTACTTTGAGACTCAAATTTGGGGATTTAGATTTACTTGTGGATAAATTTCATCATTCAAACTTGTGATTCTAATTTCAAAGAGGGTTTCATTATTCTTCAATTCTCTTAGGTAAGAAATCTCCTATGTCTTCTAATTTCATTTTTGATTTGTGTGCCCAAGCCATGAGTGGCTAAACCCACAACTTGAGATTGTGGGAACCATGAGTAGTTAGCTTAATATCCCATATTATTTGCACTTCTTGAGTTGGGTATTTGCATGTATTATCCATTTTCCTTCATTTTGCTTGTTATTTAATAGTGACCAACATTAAACCCCACCTAGTGTCATGATCCTGACCAAGGTAGTGATGAATCGGAAAAGGAAATGGATGACAGAATTTAATTGAGGTGTTCTCATTTAATCAACCAATCTCAGCCAAGGAGAGGTTGACTAGGACAATAGGTAACAATTAGTTTGGCACACTATGGTAGCCAGCCAAGTGCCAAAGTGAAATTCGACCTTCACCTTTGCCCAAGGGTTGAAAGAACCTAAGTTAATGTCTTGCATGCAATGTCCTAATTTAGGTTGTGTTATCCGGGGCATTTGAGTTAGTAAATCATGGGGAACACAATTTCGCAAGTTGCTCCTCAATTTGATTGTCTCTTAGCTTTATTAGTATAGTTTTATTTTACTACATATCATTGCAAACCCCTCCCCCTCCCCTCTCTTGAGAAATAAGTTAATTGATGCTTGAAATGATTCTTGGTGAATCAATGCGGCAAAACCACGTATTTCCTTGGGATTCGACCCTAATCTATGGTTAGATTTTATATTTGACAACAATCGTTTTATCCTCAAAGTGAGAGGTACTGTTTGAGCGTGATCACCTAAGACCCTAATGACACTCTTAATTGAGGTAGAATTTGTAATGATGGAAGGTCTATTCACGTTGCATGAATATATTAAAATGAGCTATTTTATAAACAAGTTTTTATGATTTAAATTGGTAGTTTGTGAATTTTCTTTCCTGCATGACAAGCTTATGAATATTATGAATTATAATTTATGACAAGCTTATGAATTGTGAAAAGTATGATTTATGATTATGATATGTATTTAGTGGAACTTTCACTTTGAACCAAATGAGGCTTGAGGTGGGATTCGACCCAAGGGATCCTTAGTAACAATCTCTAGTCTCATAACTATGTTGCCACTGTAGAATTATTTGCCAATGTGACCTAGTTAGTAGATCCACATATAATACATGATTCATGACACATGTTGTACAATACTGTATAGGTTAGAGTTCTACCTTGGCAAGTAAGCTTCATTTTTTCTGATGTATAGGTAGAAATTGAAATTTCATGTTATAACTCGCATGGTGTTACTGTCAGTTATGGTCATACTCTACATAGTCACAATGCCTTGTTATCAGTTATGATTATATCCTACATATATATGATTCACTATGACTACTAGACTATGTATAGCCTTTATTTTACATGACATACTTAGGGTTTATTGTGCATTGACCTTTCCCATACTTACTTATGATTTACTACTCTTTTATCATAATATTTCAAATAGTCACTTGTACATTATGGTTTATCATGCATTGTAGTGCCTACAGACTTAGTATATTTAAACGTACTACTGCATACTCTTGCCTAGAATATATCACAATGTAGGATGGACATTCCATCTCATTTTCGTGGCTAGTTGGTGATTTCATTGAAGGTTGGTGGTGAGTCCTCAGGATTTGAGGCTAGACCTTTCATGGTTCTTATTGCTTCTAGTTTTAATTCTTGTTGAGATTATGTATTTTCTTTCTATTAGATATAGGTGAGATATTGACTTGTCTTAAGCTCCTATTTATGTTGACTAGTAAAAGCATGTTGGATATGTATATAGCCTATGTTGTCCTTTTGGTTTGGATAAAGTTTGTTCCTTTACGTTATTATGTTGAGATGAAACCCATCCCTTTTCGCCGTATAGATTGTGATGATGCTTTATGTATTCTTATGGATATACTAAGATGGTTTGGTTGAGGTCCTTCAGGGTTTCGATCCCCATGTTACACATAGGATCTATATTGAGTCGTGATGTAGTGGTCAAGGGTAGATTCATTTCTTTCCTTAAAGCCCAAAAGTTAATTTCTAAGGT
>JAPFFP010036322.1:0-15273 GCA_026153255.1 Solanum medicagineum | reverse complement strand
TAACTCCCTCTCTTTTTCCGATGTGGGATTTGCCTAAGTGAGCTACAGGCGTTACGTATCGCCGTCCCTGCACTCACGGGGTTGGGTCGTGACTCATAATGGTACCACTAAGTATAAATTATTATTTTAATATTTAGAACTTTATAATTAATTGAAGCTGTTGTTAATTATGAAATCTTTATTCATTTGCAATAAGTAAAACTTCCTAATATTTAGTCTTTTAAAATTGACCAAAATTTTATTGGATACTTACATAGATATACTATCATTTGTAATTAAAATAAGTTTTTTTACTAAACACTTATAATACAATTTTAATATATATCACAGAAATTTGTTTATAAAACACATACAATACAAATTTTATTAAAAGAACAATGGTAATAATACAAGTTTTATTATGGATGATACGTAATTATCATACACTATATTACATTGATACAATGTGTCAATTTCTTACCAAACAAGCACAATATATTTTAAAACACTAATATATATATATATTGCATACATAATTCTCTTTTAGTACAAGTGCAGATTTATCATAAGATGTTATTTATTGCTATAAATGATAATAAATAAATAAAAAATATCATCAAAATTGATAATTATTTATTAAAAAATAGTCGTTCAAGTAATTTTTTCAATTTTTTTAATTTAAACTATATTAAAGGTCCTAACATTTTAAACGTTAAAATTAATATTTTTACCTTATCTAAGACTTATTTGATTTATGATAAATAAAATAACAAATAAAAGATTTAAAATATTAAAGAAAGAGATTCATGTTTGATTTTTATTATTGTAGTTAAACTCTTAGTATGTATGTTATAGCGATTGATGATTTGACGTGATCCACGTGTACAATGCACGTAATCTAAATTAAAAAAAATATTATTTCTTTAATGTTTATTTGAACACTTCCAAGGAACTCTGGGATATTTTGGAAAGAAGTACAAAACTAAAGATGTCGGTATGAAAAAATTCATTGTGGCAAAAATTTTGACTACAAAATAGTACACGGTAAATTTGTTGTTACTCAAGTTCAGGAGTTGCAGGTTATACTTCATGATCTTTTTGCTGAAGCTACAATTTTATATAATACATGGTTTTGAACATATTAATTTTGTTCTTAATACTCACATAAGCTCTAATGTAGGATCAGTTGTGAATGATGTTTTTCAAGTGGCTACTATAATTGAAAAGTTACCCCCGCTTTGGAAGGACTTCAAGAACTACTTAAAGCATAAATTCAAGGATATGAATGTTGAAGATCTCATCATAAAATCAAGAATTGAAGAGGATAAAAGGCAGCAGAAAAAAGGTCACAAACAAATTCAACAATATTATTGGCGAATATTGTTGAAGAAGGGCCAAATATCAAAAAGAGAAAGAAGTAGTTAGGACCAAAATGCTATCAACCTAAAAAGAAGTTTAAAGGTAATTGTCGCAACTATGAAAAGGTTGAATATAGAATTGTTGATTGTCGCTCTTCAAAGAAAAAAAAAAGAAATCAAGTAAATATGATTTAAAAGAATGAAGAAGTGGAAAACCTATGCGTCATGCTAACTCAGTGCAACTTAGTAGGAAATCCTAAAAAGTGGTGGCTTGATTCTGGAGTCACCTCATATATTTATACAGTTAAAAAATTCTTTGCAAAATATGCCCTTGCTGCACCTGATGAGATCATTTACATAAAAAATTCTTTCGTAGAAAAAATTGAATGTTGTAGAAAAGTATGTTTAAATACGGCATCTAGCTAGGTTGTGACTCTAAATAAAGTTTGTCATGCTTTCGAAATGAGGAAGAACTTGATTTTTCTACTGGTTTCTTAATTAAGAATGAATTTTAATGTGTTATTGTCTGAAACAAAGTTGTAATAAGTAAAAATGTGATGTATGTAGGTAAATGCTACTTTAATGAGTGTCAATGTGATGTATGTAGGTAAATGCTACCTTACTGAGTGTCACGCCTGAGAGGATACCCTTGGCGTGTCTAGAACTTGAAGAACCATTGCCTATTCCACAAGGAAATCACCTGACCTTATCGTCACATCATACTCAATAACGGAAGAATACTCAAGAAGGACTATCAACTAAATAGCAAATCTCTATCAATAATAGTTTTCAATGAACAAGAATTGAAAAATAAATAACAATCGACAATCCTCTACTCAACATCTATGAAGCCTCTATCTAACAGTCTCAATGGTACCATGACAGGCCCTGGCTACCCCAATCAAAAAACAATAAAACTGGTCGATGAAAACTAAAAAAGTTCTTTCTAATAGCAAGGAGGGCTCACCAAATCTGCTGGAAGCAAGAAGCTGGACCTCAAAGATGCGTTGGTTGAAGTCCTCTATCACCTGTATTTGCATCATTAACAATGCAGGCCCAAATGGGCGCCAGTACATAAAATATGCTAGTATATAAGAATGGCTAAAGTAACAAGAAGGACTTAACAATCAACTCAACAATCCATAGCTCAACTCAATGAATTTGCAATTTTAAGAAAAAGTCATGCTTTGATATATAAACAGACTCAATTTTATGCAACTCGGTTTAAAATATTACATGCTCTATCAAGTGTTGCTTGGGAGTTTCGCTTAACCGACATTCGATCTCACCACCTTTAGTTTGTTGAAGGCGATGTCGTTGCCACGCCCATCCCATAGTTGCCAAGGTAAAGGACGATCAAACATCTCTTGGATTCAAAGTAAATGTCCATCTTTTTGGGACAAGAGTCGCCCGAATCAACAGTACAACTATCCTATGCTGGCAACATAGTTTATGGGTTAGAGTGGTCACCTACTTGCTCTCATATCGATGCTCGATACTCCTCCCAAGACTAAAACATGTTCATGCCAATCAACTCAAATTTCATCTTTTTGGATTTTCTCTGATCAACTCAACTCTCTTACTCGATAACTCAACCAATCAGATCATCAATCACGCATACAATTGAAATTTTAGCTCAAACCAAATGGTAATTTAGACTCCACCCATCAGGATTATCACATAAAACAAGTAGGATGCTCATTAGATATGCACGTATACAACAGGTGATATGCTCAAGTTACTTAATTCAGACAATTGCAGTCATGGTCTCAATTCAGTCAATGCAACAAGGATTGTATATATGTTGATGTGATTTGGGATTCATGATGTCAAACGAAATTTACTACTCAAATTTCATATAACCAGTAAGTAACTCATCAATTCATTCATAATTATGCATGAAAACTCAAAATAATTGCAAGAAACTCGAAGATTGGGATCATGGGATTTTCAATACTCAACTTTTATCCATAAACTCGACTCAAGTAGATGAAAGGCCCATAAATGGACTTAGCTCAATGCTTTAGGAAGCCTTACATACCTAAAATTCCAAAGAACGATTAACTCTTGGAAAATCTTCAATCACTCATTCAGAACCCTAGCTTTTTCTCCCTTCCTCAATGCTCTCAAGAATTTTATGTGTTTAATAAGGAGTAATACTCTTACATTACTGACAAGGGACCTAAACAAAGTTCATAACATCGTGGGTTTTAATTAAAAAGAGTAGAAAAAGATGAAAATAGCCCTCTTTAAATCTGTTGAATGGAACCACGAGACCTCGTCTATGGGTCATGGTTCCACTTATAGGTCGTAAGTGGCCTCTCATAGATGGGAATGCCCAAAATTTGGTTACTGGATTGGGCCGTCCTGTTAATTAGTCGTTCAAGGTTCAGAAATCTTGAATTTGGCTTATTGGAAACCAAGCCAAGAAGTACCGAGAGACCATCATTACGGACGACAAGTAAGACATTTAATTTGGCTTTCGCCCAATGGTTCAACTAGATATCCACGTTATACTAAAAATATATTCGAGTGTGATTGTTACAAAGTTTAGCCAAATAGTTAAATTTTAAACCTTGATTTAACCATATGATGTTGCTTCAGTGTTGTGCACATAGCTTGAATAATCCATAGATATTGTCATTACAACAGCTTCTTATGGACTCTCCGGTTGGAAAGGAGCACACACTACAACTCATTTGTTTGTCAAAACTAGATGTCTGGTAAACTTACATATTAATGTTTTGGGATCTCTGTAGTGATGTTTAAATATCCAAAGAAATTTGAGCCAAAAAAGGTGCAGGGTACTAACTTCTACAGAACAGAAGTATCTAAGACAAAGTTATTTGTTTCATTCTACCATTTGAATTTTAAAAAAAAAAAAAAAACACTTATACGGATACATCATATCAAACCAGACTTTTGTACCTTTTACATTAAACGACTAACAGATACAACTTTTTCCTTCTTCTAATCCAAAGGAGAAAAAAACGGAAGCCGTAGTCCTGCTGTGCAGGAAACAATCTTTCGTGTTTACTATTTGGGATGACCTGGCAGACAACAAGGGGGCTGAATTAATGCGCTAGCTGCATGATCACCCTGTTATTCTTGCCAAACAAGGCGTTGTTACTAAGTACCGTGGTGGTATGACACTTACTTTAAATGCTCAATTGTCTTCCCTTTTTCCATGTTAGCCGCCATCTACTTATCAATATAATTTATTGACAGTTCGAAGGCTGGCAACAAAATATAGCTTCACAATTTTGATCAATCCATTATACAGTAAGGCTACTGCTCTAATGAATTGGTAGGCCCTACCCACTACTTTGCGGAAAAAACTCTCATAACATTTATCGTCCATCTTACAGGTCCAAGGACAATGAACAAATGTTCATGACTTACACTTTAAGAAGCTTCTCAGCTTCACCTGTGGCGCTAAATCCGGCACCTGTTCAAGACGAAATTGCATCTATCTCTGTCATTCCTACCATGTCCATTAAATCACAATTTTATCCAATCTCAACTTTTATCTACATGTTGTTGCTGGTTCATATCTTCTCTGTTGAAGACAACATATCATTGCCCGACTGCTTTCAATCATACTACATGCTTGTGCGCTCAAACTGTAATCATTTTGTTCAAGAAAGATGAAGTGTTTCAATTGTGTAAAGTGCTTCTTTCTTGCATGCTCTCTTTTTGAAAGATGTGTCTTACATACACATACATCAATTTTGACAAAGAAGAGGCTTACAATAGCAAAGATGAAGAGAGGACTAGCTTCTCTTGTCAAATATATGTTGCAGGACCGACTGGGTTTCTAATTCTAATTTCTCTAGGGATGTAATGAGAGCTAATCTTTCACTTAACAACAGTATAAGGGAAATGACATGGCAATAGGCCCTTAGTCATTCCCTGTCAACGTATGTGGAAATTGTTTTCCATGCACTTTGATCAACTATAAGGATGGATTAATATGCAACATAGGTGAAACTGTTCTACCTAATTACTTCAAACATGCTTAACATTTACAGCAAAAATCTGAATAAAATAGATTTTTCTTCGGAACATAAGCTTTCAAATTTTAGCCATAGATGTAATGCGATTAAAATTTGTGGATGGTGTGATATTAGATATGAACTCTCTCTCCTCTCTTTGGTTGTTGTCGAGTTTTTAAGCTTCTCTGCTTGGCGATAAACCTGAATATGGGTTCACGACACTTATCCTATTTCATTTTATTCAGAAGTTCCAAAGTAGGTGCCAGTTATAATATTAAGCAGATGTTTACCACTTTGGCGCTCACCACATCTACACATTTGGACTGAAATTAGAAATCTCATGTTTTCATGTTACTTTGAAGTTGACATTACCGATAGTAGTGGCACATTAACAGCAATAGTCTGCGAAATGTTGGCTGAAAACACGTATACAATACTGTTGCTATAAAGGTAAATGTGATGAAAAAGATATCTACTTCCCATAATTATTTCTCATCAAGTGGTTTATTCTGAAGAATCGCCACCTGTCGCGCAAATTGATCGCAAGTTTAGTTATAAGCTTTTCAAGATACAACTGCACAAGCCGCTATTCAGAATTTCAGACCAAAAGATTAACACTTTGGCTATCTCATCTTTCTCGAAGAAGGATCCCAGGTTTTCTGGAAGATTTCCAGCATCTATATTCCTGAACGAAGGAAGTAAAAACCCCAAACAGGATACACCCACTCCAAAGAAACAGTGAACGCTAGACTACAAGCTCAACCGTGTGGTATGACCTGTACAACTGCATTTTGATCGTCCATACTTCCATCATATGACCAGCCATACTAACACTTTTTGCTCTTTTTATTGTGCTCCCACATCAACATGTAATTGTAACTTAATATGCCAAACTAATAGCGTTTCAAAGTATATGTTTTTGGGTGTAACTTCCTCTGGACTCCTGATGATAAAGTTTCTGCCTCACTGAAATATACATCTCTTACTGTTTAACTATCTACATTTACATTACACAGATTTTTCACACCAAACACAACATTAATATTATTCCCAATAATATTATTGGGCACGTGCTGACACGGATTGTATGTCTAGTTAATTAATTAAAAAAAGACAAGAAACGATATGATTTCATATATAGTACATTGAAACTTCACCAAAATTTGTTTAATTTAGGAATATTGTGTTTCAAAGTTTACTCCAAATGTGAGGTCGATAGGTTAGCCTCACTCATAAGTCATAACTCAAAAGTTTAGAAAAATGTGACACTGCATATAGGTACATACCCTAATGCTACTGATTTGGTTTGATAAGAGACAAACCCCATGAGTTGCTACAAGTATTGAATACTTGCTATTAATTAATTTAGAGATAACATGCTTTGGTCGGCCAAGATGTTGCCATGCAATTGCATTACAATCTCAAGAGAGAGGGGTAGGCACATATCAATGGAACAAGTGTGTGGACTAAAATAATAGGCATTTCATGTTCATTATTGAACTATTCAATACCTACCAATCACCAAGCAATTTCCCACCCCCTTTACCCCACAACCCCAAATCCCATTTGCCATAATTATTTATTCATATATTTAGTTAGTGCCACACTTTCCTCCTCAGTATTTATTTCAATTATTCTGGTGCACAATATTAATATACTCCATTTGTTTTATTTTATTTGGTTCATGTTGCTTTGATTTTTTCTAATTTATTTTAAAAAACCATATCATAATTGAAATTAGTGTCTTTCCTCCTCGGCATATTTATTTCGATTAAGTCGCTTGACACGTGTGTTGTACGTGTTTCCCAGTTTAATATTGCTAATTAGTGGGGAAAAAATAAACATTATTTTTATGAATCATCTTTTTATACTTTGCTTAAGATTTTCTTTTTTAGGGATGTCTTTCTATCTCTAAATAACAAATCAAGAAATAAATGTATTAATAAAATCAGTTGTGTGAAAAGAATATTGTCTACATTCATATAATACTCTTTGTTATGAAATGTATTAAAGTATCAAATTTGTAGACCTCAAAAATTTAATTTTTACAAATGATTAATTATTATATCATCAAAACAAAAATAGTTATTATAAGAACGTAAAAAGATCACTACAAAGATAGTTTTGGTAAATTTTTACTTTTATGTTTATCAAAGCAAAAAATAGTTCTATATTTGATTCTACAATATCTTCAAAATAGTAAGGTATATGAAAAACAAACTACGTTAATCGTTATAGATGACTGTAGTAATATAACACAATCACTTGTATAAATTAACAATAACATTAAAAATAATGCTAAAGCAACATGAAGTAGATCTCATAAATGCTGATAAAAAAAAAATTCATGATAGAGTTAATTACCTGAGATCAAAAGTAAATGTCATAAATTATAGTCAAAGACCCGTTGAACAATAACTTTAATTAAAAAAATATAAATAGTTGGTAGAAAATTTTCAAACAACTCAGATGAAAATATATGAAAAGACATTATATATATATATATATATATATATATATATTAGAAGGGAACATGAAAATTTGTTAATCTAATTTGAAGGCTTTAGATATTTTCTTCAATTTTAATAGTAAAAAGGAACAAAATAGATAACATTATAAGTAATTTTCTTTTCATATATTTTAAAAAGTTCAATCAACATTTTTAAGAGTCTATTTAAATAAAACTATTTTATTAAAAAATTGGAAGTAGAGTCTTTTGTTTCTTGTGATTTTTTGTTTTTTGGTCTATTTTTGGGCTTTTACTTTGGACGTTTTTTTTCCCTTGGAAAATGTTCCCTTTTTTTCAGGATTTTTTGTCTTTTGAGAGTTTTTTTTCCTTACTTTTCTTCCCTATTTTTTAGGTCCTTGTGCCCGTTTTATATTGTTTTATTGGTCACCAATAAGATTTTTATTATTTAATAAGAATCATATTTGTCACACCTCGAAGGGTACACTAGGCATAACTGGCACTCGGAGACTTTCGCTAGCCCCCAAGCGAGCCACCTAGTCTCATCGCATTCGTTCAATCAATTTATTTGCGGAAGATATTTAAGAAATATTCTAGCTATCAGTGGGCTATCAGACTCATCATCAGCATCTATCATATGAAGCAAGATTAAGGAAACAAACTTAGTTTAAAAGTAGAATATTCTGGGAAAAAGGAACCCCCAACAGCAATCGTCATCCGTCGACATCTATGAAGCTTCTATAACTACTAGCTAAGAAGGTATCATGACAAGCTATGGCTACCAAAATCAAAGAAAAATAACTTAATGAAACTAAAGAAATAACCATCCTCCGAATGCAAGGGAGGACTCACCACGATCTGAAATCAAGAAGCTCTGAACCTCAACGATTAGTCTGCTGAAGTCCTCTGTCTACTGAATCTGCATCATAAAATGATGCAACGCCAAAGGGGTATTAGTACGTGGAATGTATATATGTAAAGTGTGCTAAAGTAAACAGTAGAGGCAAGACAATATAGTATGACCTCAGCTCATCGGCTTCTCAACCTTAACTCAAGATAAGGAGTAGAACTCTATCACATCACCATCAATCAATACTCATACTATCACATCAACATCAGAGTACTATCATCAGGGGACCTATTTGGGAGTTTCTTGGACCTACATCCTTCACCTATGAGCCTGTGAAGGTACAACGAAGTAATGTCGTTGCGGCACCCGTCCAGTACCTTGTCGGGGTGAAAGGGCGTAATCGGGGGGTGGGGGGGAGGGGCTTACAATAACATCAAGTCCTCTTTTGGGACTAAGGAAACACCAGTTTCTCACGGCCCAATCCTCTGTTACGCTGGCCACGTAGTTAATGAGCACGAGTCGGACTCACTCTTACTCATTTTCGGTGCTCAATAATCCTCCCAGGACTCAACTTGCTCATAAACATCAACATCAAGGTTTTTTCATCGTTTAGTCTCTTTTGGACAAGGGCGTCATCTCATCATCTCTCAACTCAGGAATATTACGGACATTCTTTAGAACTCAAGCGTGACCTCTTAAAGGCTCTAAGGACCTCACACTCCATCAATTCCAGCAACATTAACATCAGTACTCACTCAAATCAAGACCTAGACCACAACAATCATGCATACATACGTAATCCAGGCTCTAGATATTGACCCTAGCTTCATTCATGGATTCTTTAACAATTGAATATATATAGTTTATACAGTAACTCAATTAATCAGTTAAACAAATAATTAAAGTTATGATGGCCACCAACTTACGAAAATACACGTCGAATAATGGTAGTTTTCGAGATAGCGTTCAAGAATTCGTAACATAAGACCCATCACCTACCAACTATCAACCTAATTCAATCATGGGGGCACATGGGAGAATGATCTCATGTTATGGGTAGCCTTTATATACCTGGGATGACGAATTACCAACTCTTCTTCAGGAACTTGGACTCAAACTCTCAATCCTCAGAGTTTTCCTCTCTCCCCTTTCAAAATATTCTTGCATAGAAACTCAAGAAAAGTGGGTTTACAAACCCTCAATCGATAATAAATGGCTTTAAAAATATGTTTTAGGACTTAGGATAGGATGGGAAATGATCAAAAGGCCCTTCCCGAATTAAAAGAAAATTTTTAAAAATTCATACACTGGTCCGCGACGCGCCAGCATGAATGTTTTGAAACTTTCAGTTCCCGTCGAAAAAAATAAAGTGTTACTTTGCGCCCCCTCCGCATCACCCATGGAAGCGGATCAACACTGTTTTTGCATTAACTAGCGAAAATTATGTTTCTACCCGGTTGCTCTAAAATCAGGTCTAGACTATTTTCCCAATTGATTTTCCGCGTTGATCGCAAATTCGGTCTCCAATTTTTCATCGGAGCTTTGAAAGACACGTTATGCACACGATTATGTTTTAGGGTGTCTCGGTAATTTTATGGGGTGTTACAATATCTTTTTAAGGTACTAATTGGCACAACTTCATTGATCAAGTCCTTCTCAGAATCCATTGCAATATTATCTAAAATAAATTGTTGACAATAATAATAATATAAATTTATTTAAAAAATTATTAGATGAAGAAGTATTACCTTACTTGAGATATTACCTTATCTAAATAGACGAAACTTATGAATAGACGGAGAATTTAATTACAAAATAAGAGAAATTTTTAAATAATGAAAATTCATTAGATTCTACTGTCACGACTCAAAAATGGGCATGATGGCACTAGTCTTCTCCCACCAAGATAAGTCAGCCTACAACCTAACTATAACGTTAAAATGCGGAATTATAATAAAAACATGAAAGTTCAATTGTGGATGATAAGTCAACTTAATGAAAATCCCCCAAAACCTGGTTGTCATGTGCACAAGCTTCTAATGTATTACAATAGATTCGAAAGGAAACACAAGTATCAAATGATATTGTCTCTAGAATAGAATAAAATCATAAATAGGAGCAAGAAGTCAGTTGGGATGGCAAACAGCTACCTCTCACAATATCCACAGGAAGCCTCAAACAAGGAAAAGTAGAGAGTATCACGACAATCCGGTCTCGCAACCAACAAAATTGTGATAGCAAGGGGTGAGTACCAAACACACGGTACTCAGCAAGTGAACTACTAAATACAAAATTAAGTAATATAGAATACAGGTACCCCCAACACTCCAACCAAACACTCACAACTACAGCTTACATGAAGTTAGTCCAGCCTATCAGTTTGCAATGTTCATAGCATATAGCTCAATAACCACACCAACTATTATATATCAATAATACAAGGGATCAAGTGCATCTATCACAAGTTTCAAAAAAAAAAAAAGCACTCACAAGTTTATATATGATAATGAGGTGTAATGCAGTGCAGTGCAATGTCAAGTATAATGATGCATGTCTGACCTAGTGATACACACCTGTTGTCTCACAGTCCGGGACCCATGGGGGACTTCTAGTCCATGCATCTGTCGTGGCGTGCGACACGACCCTTGAATCATAATATCCGTCGAGGCGTGTGAGATATCCTTCAAATTATAGTATCCGTAGCGGCGTGCGACACGTCCCTCGAATATGGTACATCCTCTTTAATTCTCATTGTTTTTCAGTCCACAGTATACTTGTCACAAAAGTCAATGCAAATAGGCATGTTTACACAATAATGAGAAAATGGCTTATTTTAGTACAATGTACAGTTCACAACAACATAGTTTGGTACAACATCAACACTAACTCATACCTCAAGATCATTCTCAACACCTCACACAAGAAGCACAGAATTCTATATACCTAACAAAGGTTAAGAAATTTACTTGCCTTAGTTGAATCCCAATTGATCAAATACTTGAGCCTTTCCGTTTCGAATAGAACCCATAGCACCACGATCTAATCAAATAACGATTCACAATAAAATTTCCAAACTTAACGCACCCAAATCTATAATCAAGTTCCTAAATTTCAAGGCTAGGGTTAACTCTTAACGTCTCGCAATAACATAATAATACCAAAACCCCCAACATTAATACAAGAAAGATATACATACTATACATATATATGTTCGAAGACACGTCATAAAGTAATAAGTTTGACTAACGAAGGACCAACAGAACTGGGTAGAAACGTGAATGAAGGAAGAACCAAAGCACTGACCAGGCGAGTGAAAATCAAGGAAAACATGTGGATTCAATTTATGACATCTAATTGTCCTCATCTGGAGGATAACCCCTTCCAGTCAACTCACTCCATGAGAATTAATTCTAACCAATAGCATGCAAAATTTGTCAATAGCAAATTTGTTGTTCCCATTCCAATTTCCTCACTTTCCACTAACAATGCCCATATTTTTTTACATATAAACAAATGAGGGAGATATATGAATTACCTGAGGTGAGTGATTCGTTCGGGATCTTCAGGTGAGTTTTCATCCCTCTTTTCTTTTATTTAGTTATGTACTATTAAATCTCACAACCCTAATTTAATATATAGGTCAAGTAATATGGGCTCCTAAATAAATTAACATTTAGTTCATCACTTATCTTAATCATTTAAACTTACCCGTAAATTAAAGAGTCATAGTTATTAAATAGTCCGAAACACCCATTTAAAATTACGAGAAGGATATTTCAATAAGAGGACTAATTTCTTTAAAATAACCAAACGGGTCATTACATCAACTAACTAAACTGAGGTCATTATATAATTTGAATGAAGCAAGTTAAGCTGTCGTAACAATTAATACTATTTTCTTTAAATTCAAAAAATGAAAAAGAAAAGTAAAAGAATATGAAACAAAAAAAGTGAGTGTGTAATATAAGCAAATCTGAGAATGAAATTGAAGTTCGGAAAAAAGCATAAAGTAAAAAGATACATGCCGAATTCTTGATTGTTGAATGATTGATGAATCAAAATTTGAAATTGAAGTGTTTTTATAGAAGTAGAGAAGTCATAAATCAAAAAGGAAAGAGAATAATATTTTATTATATTTAAGACAGAATCTTTCCTCAGATAATTAGAATGCATGGTGAAAGTAAAAGGATTTTTTATTAAAATAATAGAGTCACGAAGGAAAAAGGAAAAAAAATTGACAAATCAATTAATTATGAAAAAGGAAAAAGTTGACAAAAAGTTTTTTTAAAAAAAAAAAATAAAAAAGGGAGAACGTAGCGTCCTAAGAATGTTTTGCATAATGACACAAATACTCATGTTTGGCTTAAAAAGTTCAACATATACAACTTAATTTTAGTTTAAAAAAGAAAAAACTTTTTAATAATTATTATTCAAAATTTTCATTAATACATTTTCCCCTTTTCCCTAAAAAAGTTTCATTATATGATGAAATCTATTTTAGTTGAAAAGGAGAATTTAACTATAACATTTATTTTTAGTTGAAAAAAGATTTTTGATGTAGGAATTTCACTATAATAAGAAAATCTTTTCCTTAATTTTTATTACATTTAATATTATTAAACTAATAATAAATTAGTTTTTTAAAAATGGTGAAAAGACGATTTTGTCTAAAAGGAAGTCTTTTAATGAAGGGCAAAAAATTCAAACAACATTATTAAGGACCTTCACACGTTTAATATAGTATAGATATAGATTAGTCTAGTGGACAAAATTAATATACTCCCTTTGTTTCGTTTTATTTTATTTGATTCAGATTGATTTGATTTTTTTAATTTATTTAAAAAGATTATATGATAATTAAAATTAGAATTATATTAGGATAGTGATTACACAACATAATAATCATTATATTAGTTAAAAAGATCATATGATAATTAAAATTAGTATTATATTAGGATAGTGATTACACAATATAATAATCATTAACATTGAAAAGTATGCGAGCAATTCATGTCTCGGACTTGGTCAATCCTGACTCAAAAATCACTGGTAAAATCTTACGAGAAAAATTATACTATGAGGGAGAAGCTTCATGACGCATATACTATGAGGGAGAAGCTTCACGATGCAAATTGGGTCTCTGACAGTTTCAATTTTTCTCTCAATTTTAGTTTTAATAAGAGACATTTTGGTTTTTTTCTCTATCCCTTCTACACTTAGCCCACGTCGTTTTGAGACTGTTTTCAATCACATATTAGTTCCTAAGCATTATTTCCTTATGATTTACACTATTAGACTTTGAGAACGGTGAATTGGGAGAAAAGAAGAGAACTAGGGTTCAAGAGGGTCAAGCCAAATTATCTACTTTTGAGTGTCTAATTTTCATCTCAGGTATGTAACGCTAACTAAAACGTGGATTGAGTTTATTCACATGTCCTACCTCGTTGATTATTTGAATTGAAATTAAGTTGAGTCTCCTATGAATAAATTCTTGAAAGTTACCCTTAATTCTAGTAAATTCTTACATGATATTGTATAGTTTAATAGTTTTATGAGTTAAATACTTGGAACAATTGATTATGTCATTTTCCCACATGAGCCCTGACTGAATGTTGCATATAACTAAGTATCTCTATGTAATGATTGAATTTAAAAGCATGAATTATGAATGTTCTGAATGAGAAGGAATTACATATGAATGTAACCCGAGTATTTATTGATGACCCTTTTTTTCTTAATTGAATAAGAGTAATTGAGTAAAACTTAGTGGCACTATAAATACATACCTATACATCTCTTGAAAGATGGTTAATGAGTTGATAGCACGATTGGTTGATTGATTTGATTGGGAGAGAATTGTCGAATTTATGAAAGTCTAATGAGACTAGTTGAATGACTTAACTAAACTGATTGATTTGAGTTTTATGAACATATTGAGTCTTGGGAGGAGTATCGAGCATTGAATTGAGTGAGAGTCCTAACAACTCAAACGCAATAAACTACATAACTAGCATAAGAGATGACTGCATAAGAGATGACTGAACCGTAAAATTAGATATTTTCTTTTTGTTCCAAAAAAGACTTAATTATATTGACAGTAGATCCAAGAATTGGTTGATTCGTCCTTACCTTGCCAAAGTATCACGCAGACATGGCAATGACGTCGGTTCGTTGTACATCATCGGCTCTGATGGTTGTCAGATAAGAGAAACTCCCAAATAGGTCATGATAATACTCGATCAGATTGGATTGAATTGCATAAGATTGGTTCCTCTCCAAAAACATAATCTATTTTTAAACTTGTGATACTTTGCTGAGTTTCATTATCATTTTGAGCTGAGTTTTCTGAGTCGAGCATATCTATCTTGATGCATACTATATTTCATCCATATTACATACGGTACATTCGACGTACTAATGTCACTCGACGCTGCATCATGTTATGATGCAAATACAAGTGTTGGGGATTATCAATTGGCGCATCGTTGAAGATCATTCTTCTTTCAGTTTTCCGTGAGTCCTCCCTGCATTTGGAGGATACCATTTATGTTTCTTTTTTTGGAGTTTAGTATTTTTTATTTCTTTGAGGTAGCCATGAACCTGTCATTGGCACCATCTAGTTGA
>JAPFFP010036311.1:0-15274 GCA_026153255.1 Solanum medicagineum | reverse complement strand
TTGCACACACATATGACTTATGTAATTTTCATGCTACTTACTCACTGATTTACCAACATATTCAGAGGGTTAGCACAGTTTCACCAAGAGTTAGTGAAAAAATCACAAAAGTCATGAACATCCATAGAGAACACCTCAATAACTTAACAATGGTGGTTTTCACCACCATATACCCAACAACACCTCCATGCACTATGACTCCGTAAACAAAGAAAGAAGCAATTTTGAACTAAGATCTACACATGCAAACACTAAAATCTACACTATAAGATAAAAAAATTGAGTTCTTACTTGATGAATAGCAAATGAAGAAGAAAATTTGCTTTAGAGACCCACACTTAGATTAAGCTACGAATCTTGAATTAGCCTCACGAATCATCATAAAGAAGATTGAAATTTTTGAGGATATTTGAGAGAGAATTTGTGTGTGTGTGTGTGTGTGTGTGTGTGTGTGTGAGAGAGAGAGAGAGAGAGAGAGGGGGGGCATGGGGTGTGTGTCAAAGAATGGGAAATTTGGGAAATAAGTAGTTGGGCAAAGGGGAAAGGTATTATATACCTTGGTCAACCATGTTTGACCGGTCAACACCCACCGCATGGGCGGCCCCACGGTCCACGACACGTGTCATGGTTCGTTAGGACCATCTGTTGGCCTAACCTTAGCGAAATATAGCACTTACCTGGCCATACAAGCATGGGTGCACCTCGATGGCTCATCCACACGAGTCGTGACATGTTACACGGTCCGTGTAGACCAGCCGTGTCTCTCAACTTGGCAGACTATGCAGCAAATTTCCTCTCGTTGAATTAATGGCACCTCCACGGTTGGCCACACGGGTCGTGATGCATGCCACGGTCTGTTTGGTTAACTATTGTCCCATACTTGTGCAATTTTGACTCATCTTGCACGTGCACATGCAATGGCATAAACGACGATCCGTTGAAATTGTCATGGGCTGTGTGGGCCTGTTGTGTGTCAACACTTGGGCCACTGTTGGCTCAAACTCTAATGGTCCAAGCGTGACCACTCCACAAGGATGTGTGCACAGTCCATCCGGTGTCACACGGCCCGTGTGGGCGTATGTGGGACTCTTTTGAGCACATTTTTGGGCTTTTGGGCCTCAAGACATGTCTTCCACCATATGTGCACTCAAAAAATCCAAAATGGAAGCTATACTCAACTGGAAATACAAATCAAAAACAACAAAAATGCATGACATATAAATTAAAGCTTTTTTTTTAAATATTACAATGCATGGTTTGCCTCCCATGGAGTGCTTGATTTAGTATGTGTCCCTATTGTTACAAACATATGATTCATGGGGAGATAAAGAAAGAGAGCGAACCAAGTACATGTGTCTTACCCTTTCAAGGAAGGGGAAAAATGACATTATATATAACATAATTATATATATATAACATATTTAAATAGAAAATAAACGATCCTATTTTTTAAAATGAGGCTTCATCTGCAACACCCAAGTATTGCTTCACTCTCTGGTCGTTTACTTTAAATCGACCCCCATTCTCTAATTCTATCTCAATTGCGCCATGGGGAAACACTTTGGTAATCTTGTATGGGCCAGTCCATCTAGACTTGAGCTTACCTGGGAAAGCCTCAGTCTGGAGTTGTACAGTAGTACCTTGTCACCAACACTAAAACTTTGTTGAGAAATATGCTTGTCGTGTTGGATCTTCATCCGTTCTTTGTAGAGTGCTACACTCTCATATGCTTGGAGGCGAAACTCATCCAACTCATTAAGCTGGTCAAGTCTCAAGTCAGTAGCTTCATCCCAATTAATGTTGAGCTTCTTCAAAGCCCAGAGTGCCCTGTGCTCCAACTCCACAAGTAGATGACAAGCTTTACAAAACACCAACTGACATGGGGACATACCAATGAGGGTCTTGTAAGCCGTCCTGTAAGCCCAAAGTGCAATATCTAGCTTCTGCACCCAATCAGTTCGGGTAGAATTTACAGACTTAGTCAGGATCTCCTTAATCTCTCGGTTTGACAATTCAACCTGTCCACTTGTCTGTGGGTGACAGGGTGTGGCCACTTTGTGCTGTTGTACTCTATACTTTGCTAGCACAACACGGAAGACCTTATTACGGAATTGAGAACCCCCATCACTAATGATAGTTCTGGGTGTCCTAAATTTGGAAAAGATGTTCCGCCTTAGAAACTGGACAACACTCTTACTTTAATTGTTTGGCAATGCAACCACCTCCACCTACTTAGAGACATAGTCCACCGCTACAAGGATGTACTTCATGCCATAAGAGCTCACAAATGGGCCCATGAAGTCAATGCCCCATACGTCAAACATTTCTACTTCAAGAATAGGGGTTATGGGCAGTTATTGACGCTTTCAGATGTCGCGCTGTCACTGACAATGATCACATCTAAGCACCAAGTCATGGGCGTATTTGTAGATGTTAGGCCAGTAGTACCCACATTGCAGAATCTTCTTGGCTGTCCTGGCGCCACTATGATGACCCCTTACTGAGGAAGAGTGACAGGGCACCATGATACTCAACATCTCCGCTTCTGGAATGCACCACCTGATAACCCCATTAGTACATGTTCGGAACAAGTACATGTCATCCCAAAAGTACCTACACATATCATAAAGAAATGTTTTTCTCTGGCAAGGGTTAAGGCCCTCTTGCATAATGTCGCTCACCAGAAAGTTAGCAAAATCAGCAAACTAAGGAATAAGGTCAACAGAAGCTGCCAATACGTGCTCATCGGGAAAAGAATCATCGATGTTCAACCAATCCTTCGCCCTTGACTCATCCTCCAGCTTGGACAAGTGGTCTGCTACCTGGTTCTCAGATCCTTTTCGGTCTTGGACCTCAAAGCTAAACTCTAGCAGCAAGAGAACCCATATAATCAACCTTGGTTTGGCATCTTTCTTGGCCATAAGATATCTCAATGTTTCATGGTCTCTGTCCACTATCCCTTTTGTTCCCAATAAGTAAGCCCTGAACTTGTCGAATGCATACACCACAGCCAGCAATTCCTGCTCAGTCACTTGTAAATTCTTTGCGCTTAATTGAGGGTCTTATTGGCGCAATAGATCAGATAAACAATCCAGTTGTGATTCTGCCTGAGAAAAACACCCAAAATAATTCCAATCATGTCACACATAACCTCAAACAGGGTAGCCCAGTCAGGTGCAACTACCACAGGTGTAGAAATCATCTTTTGCTTTAGAGTCTCAAAGGCATGCCGATAACTATCGTCAAACTGAAACTTAGCATCTTTCTCCAAGAGCTTGCTTAGTGGGTGAGAAATATTGGATAAATCCTTAATAAATCGGTGGTAGAAGCCTGTATGTCCAAGAAAACTCCGGACGCCCTTCACAAAGATTGGAGGTAGCAACTTCTCGATAACCTCAATTTTTGCCTTATCCATCTCTATGCCCTTATCAAAAATCTTATGGCCAAGGACTATGCCCTCCTTGACCATGAAATGGCATTTCTCCTAGTTTAGTACCAAATTAGCTTCCTCACAGCATTGTGGTGTCCTGCTAAGATTTGACAAACAATTGTCAAAGGAGTCGCCCACAACAGAGAAGTCATCCATAAATACCTCAAAGGTGTCTTCGACCATGTCTGAGAAGATCGACATCATATAACACTAGAAGGTGGCTGGGGAATTGCATAGCCCGAAAGGCATCCTCCTGAAAGCAAAAGTCCCATACGGGAAAGTGAAGGTGGTCTTCTCCTAATCCTCCGGTGCTGTGGATATCTGATTGTAGCCCGAGTACCCATCCAAGAAGCAGTACCACCCTCTACCTACCAACCTATCTAACATTTGGTCCATGAAGAGCATGGGGAAATGATCCTTCAAGGTCCATTTATTCAGCTTCTGGTAGTCCATACACACCCACCAACTGATGATAGGTCACAAGGGGACGAGCTCATTTTTATCATTGGCTACCACAGTCATGCCCCCTATCTTAGGGACACATTGAATTGGACTAACCCACTGACTGTTAGTGATGGGATATATTACCCTGGGATCTAGCCACTTGATGATGTTCTTTTTCACCACCTCTTGCATAGGTGGATTTAGCCTGCACTGATGTTTGATGCTGGGAACACAATTATTCTCCAACTTGATCTTGTGCCTGCATATCCCTAGAGGAATCCCTGTAATATCTACAATGGTCCAACCAACAGCTTTTTTGAACTTTTGGAAGACCTCCAACAATGCCTTCACCTGGTCGTCCCAGAGATCTGCAACCACAATCACAAGAAGGGTGTTATTAGTTCCCAAAAATGCATACCTTAAGTGTTGGGGAAACTCCTTAAGCTCTACAGCCGAAGGCAGCTCAATAGAAGGTTTAGCTAGCAGTGTAGGTTCGTTCTGCAAGTCCAAGTCCAACTTTCTAGGACAAATTATCTGGTTCCCCTACCTTGCAAAGCATTCACGGTGTCTACGTACCCATCGATAACATCCTTTAGGAAGTTCATCAACACCGCCGCCCGTGTGTCCACACTCATTATTTTCTCAAGTGGGATATCAGAAAGACAGTCATCTTCCACATCTATGACAGATATCACAACCACCTCTTTAGGTCTCTACATTACAGCACACACATACTGAATTTTACCTCTTCAGTGTTCACAGTTTGAAGGTCAGCTCTCTTCGCTCCACATCTACCAATGCTCTGCCAATAGTCAAAAATGGTCTCCCAAGGATAATAGGAACCTGAAAATCCACTTGACAATCTAGAATGATAAAATCCGCAGGAAAAATGAACCTGCCCACATGGACTAGCACATCACATAAAATCCCCATGCGCTGCTTCACCGATCTGTCTGCCATAGGTAGCTGCATTGTAGTGGGTGTGGGGGCTCCTAAGCCCAGCTACTTATAAACTGCCAATGACATCAAGTTGATGCTGGCACCCAGATCATAGAGAGCTCTGGACGGGACACTGAAGGCTCCCATATCTTTCTTCTTTTCAACAAGAGATCTTGTAGCAATGGAACTAGAGTGGTAGAGATCGTTTATCGACTCAATCATGGCTATCCTCTTCTAAGTCACTAAGTCATTCATGAACTTAGCGTAGCCCAACATTTTCTCAAGTGCCTCCACTAGAGGGATATTCACTGATATCTCTTTCAATATGGATAAGAACTTCTGAAACTAGCCATATTCAAGTTTTTTGAAACCTCTGTGAGAATGGTGGTGGCAGCGGCTTAGGAATGGCTAGTAGAGGTTGTGTCACTGGTTTATCTAACCCTTGAGCTTCTTTAGCAACCTCAAGTTCTGCTGCTGTCACCTTAGTTTCTTCACTCACATCATCAACATGTATATCCACGGGGTCGGGTGTCTTGCCTTCAGCTTCATCCATACCTGCATCACTGACTATAACAAGGTCAGAGAGTACCTTACCAATCCTTGTGGTTACAACCATGCAGTGATCATCATTATTCAGGTTCTAAATAGTGTCACTAGGAAGTGACCCCACTTTTCTCTGATTCAATATAGCTGACAATTACCCTATCTGCTGTTCCAGTTGCTTGATTGAGATGGAATGCAAGTTGACAAGCTGCCAAACATTTGACATCTCTCCTTTTATATCTCGCATCCCTGCCTCAATAGACTTAAATTTGTCAAGAACCTTTGCCATCATCTCTTCTAGTTTCGAGTTACCACCACCATCATTCTGATGCTCACAGTGCCTATAGCCGTCTTTGTTCTACTAATTTCCTTGATAGTTCAAATCATGACCACCGTTTGGAACTTAATTACCAGCTTTGAATGGCCGGTAACCCCCTTGACTGCCTAAGAAGTTCGCCTCCTCATCATAATTATAGCCCTGATAATCATACCTGGGCATTGTGTCCACCACTTTCACCTTTAAACACGCCTCCATCTAAACACTCGTTTTGCCAGCAAGTCCACTTGGATCTTCATACGGGCGATGTCTTAATCCCATTCCTCCTCCTTCTGTCACTACTCTGCAATCATCTCGAAGATGAACCTCGAACGTTCTCCATCTCTGGTGTACCATGCCCTGTTATTTTTGGCTACCTGATCTAAGATCACCACTATGTCTCGGAAAGTCCTAGACATGTATGATCCCACACACACAACATCAATGATAGGCTTCGTCACAAAGTTGCAAGACCTGTAGAAGACTGCCTTCAAATGCTCATCTGTGAGATGATGATTGGGGCACTGCTTAAGCTTCTGCCTGAATCTCTCCCAAGTCTCATGTATTGCTTTATTCGACAGTTGCTTGTGAGACCCAATGCCATCTATGATCTTCAGCTGTATTGATGCGAGGAAGAGCCTCTCTAAGAATGCCTCTTTTAACTCTCCCCAAGTATGAATGGAATCATGTGGAAGCTCATTCAGCCATTTTGCCGCCGCACTAGAAATATACAATGGAAATAATCTCTACTATACTGAGATAGGTGCCATAACAAGAGCCACGACTACCTAATTGTAAAATAAAATACATAAGCTACGCTGACTAGAGTCCTCTAAAAGCAAAGAGGTCTCACCCATTGCCTCTGGAAAACTGACGTACTGAATATCTATTGTCATGTGGATACTTGAATCTGCATCATAATTGATGCAGCACCAAAGGCGTCAGTACGTGAAATGTACGGTATGTAAAATGGCCAAGAGGGAAACTTGCGGTAAGCAATACTTTTAAGGTAAATACAACATATGTCAATATGAAAAGCATAAGTAATGAATGCAATACATGCTGAAAATATAACATGTACTGAAAGTATAATTATAAAACTAACTTGTTTTAGCTTGGGGATTTTCTTTAACCGATTGCCACCAATATGAGTTTCGTGGTGATACAACATCTTGCCTATGCTTCCAGAGTATTCCCATACTTTTTTGGGGTAGGGGACGAAAAACTAGCGGAGTGGATCCATCCCAAAACTTGGTCATCTCAGTGGCAAGTGAGGAATTGTCTTTTGGTACAATCCTATCCTACGCTGGCTACGTAGTTTATGAGCTCAAGTTATAATTACTCTCACTCATATCGGTGCTCAATACTACTCCAAATATCTTTTATAATGCTCATAACTTCAAGAGTAAGGCTTCTCAAAATGCCTTCGTAATCATTTGAGACTTAGCCCAACTTTAGCTTTTCTTAAACTTTTCTCACCTGGTCTTTTTTCTTTAACTGAAAATGGTATGATTACAGTTATCTCAAAAACATATAGGCATTACTCAGTTATCTTACAAAATACAAATTTTAAATACTTCTTAGACTTAACTCAAACTGTAAACTTTATAACTTTTCATGAAATAGATATAGGATTCTCATAATTTCAATCATAACTGTAAATCTTGTCTTAATATTTTAAGATGACAATATAATCAGCAAAAGTCATGATTCTTAAAAAAAAATGCATGAACAGTACTTTGATGAAACTCACTAGTAATGGAGGAAACTTTGATCTCAACTCATAATTATGATCTTTGATAGTAGTTAAGGATACTAAAATAATAGTTGAATAACTTTTGGAGGGCCTTACAAACCTGAGAGATTAGTTCTTGGAAGAATTGAAGAAGATTCTTGAAGTCTTGACTTGGAATCTTTAGATTTCTTGATGAAGAACCCTGATTCTTGAAAAAGAAGAATCAAGAATTCCTTTCTTTGAATTCTTGAATTCGTTTCTTGAAACCCTAGGTTGGCTCAGGTATGGTACGCTCAATCGAAATTCAAAGAATTGATGATGCTACTATTAGATGGGAAGTGTTCAAAGTCACATTCCTTGATTGTTTCTTCCCACTTGAACTAAGGAATCCAAAATGATGGAGTTCATCAAAATCAAGCTAGAGAAAATGAGTGTAAGAATTGATGATGCCCTTACGGTTTTACGTCTAATTTTATTATTTTTGAAATATGTAGATATTGTTGAAGAAATAATTGTAACTTCTCAATGATATACTATGCATCTTTAAAATTTCTCTTACTTATTTTGTGCTTGTTTGGAATGGCTTGTGTTAGGTGTTGTATTGGAGTAACGTTTAAAAGTTCTTATAAGCACTTATATTTAAGATTAAATAACAAATATAAGCCAAAAAGACTAAGTTAGAAATTTCAAGAATACTCCCTCCGTTTATCTTTACTTGTCCTCTATACTATTTTAGGATGTCCAACAATACTTGTCCAATTTATGAAATTAAGAGATAATTTTACACTTAGTTCCTAATTTGCCCTTATCATTAATTATAGTAATTTCTCTATTTCATTTTTCAAGACATTGTATTAATTATATCCAACGAGTGATTTGATAAAATTACCCCTATCTTACTTCTTCTCAATCCCTATACCGAGTCAATAGGGAACAAGTAAAGATGGACGAAGGGAGTATATAACTTTTGGCTTATAAGTCAAAAAGTCAAAAGCCAACTCTTAGTCTTTATAGCTTTAATTACGAGAATCATTGGACATTGACATCTCTTCCTTAAATAGTATTGTTTGACTACTTTTCCATTTCCAAATCGGACATTGTTCTTTATGACTAGCAATTACTCTCTTTCATTCCCATTATTAATTTCCTTGAATTCAAATTCTTTTACCATTGAAACAATCAACCACTCTTATAGTATGAATACTTTTTCTGTTTATACTCGCAATGATTCTTCATACAGAAGATATAGAAAAGAATAAATTCTTTCTTTGATGTAAAATAAAAATAATTGCCTCTTCTTCCTGCCAGGCCCAGGAGGGTACCCTAGACTAGGCTAGCACTCAAAGACTATTTTAAGCCTCTAAGCAAACCACATGGATTCATCACATTCATTCAATCAATACTTACCATATCAGCCGAAGACTAAATGTAGAAGAGGGTGGAAAATCTTAATCTTATATAATCATATCAAATCAATGAGTCTAGTATGAAGGAAACTAGTTCAGAATAATATCCAATCAAACAAATAAACTCTAGTATATGAAGACTATATCAACTATATAGTGGTGCCAATGACAAATCAATGTCTACCTAAAATTAAAATAAGCAAATAAAATACTAGACAAAAGCTAGATGATAGTGTAAATGTACATCCTCTAGAAGCAAGGGAGGACTCACCAAATCGACTTACTGCAACAGATCCTCAACGAAGTGCTGATTGATGATCTCTAGTACCTATCTCTACATTATAAAGTGATTCAATTCAAATGGACGTCAGTATGCAGAGTGTATGAGTATGTAAAATGGCAGAATGAAACATGCATTAAGGTAAAATGCTATCAACACAGATAACTCAAGATCAAGAGATAGGGAATTCAATCAAGATGTCAAATGTGTATCAAAAGCAAGAATAATGAATAAACACTGACCTATTAACATAATCCAACCAATCCAATTCAATTAGAGTACTATCAGTATGGAACGTATTTGGGAGTTTCTTTTATCCCACAACAATCACTTATGAGCCAGTGGCTATACAACAATCCCATTGATGTTGTTGCAACCATCCAGTACTTCCCAAGTAAAGAACGAATCAATCCATGCTGGACTGGAAAGGTGTCCTCTATTATTTTAGGGACTTATCAATCAAGAGAAAACATCAGACTTAACAGTTCAGTCCTGACCTACGCTTGGCAACGTAGTTAATGAGTCCAAGTTTGACTTACTCTTACTCATTTCAGCACTTGATACTGTTCTTAGGACTCAATGTTTATAAAACAATGAATCTCAATTCAAACCAATCATAAGCCTCATAAAGAAAAGGGCTCTTATCACTCCATCAATCCTGTCAGACTCGAGCTTTTCAGCCTATCAACCCTCTAGTCGATGCTCAATCATATTTCTTAAAGTAGCTTAGACCAATCATTAAGAAGACTATCAATTAGACAAATCTTTAGAGTTTATTTATGACAGCTCCCAGGACCATCAAGTTCTATAAACCTATCATCATGCTCACACCACAATCACAATCCACATCTCAAGTCAAGGCTCTAGACTCAATCCCTAGGTTCGTTCATGCGTTCTTTAACAAAGTAATATCTAAGTTTTGTGAAATAGTTCATGTAAAAGTATTTATTCAGTAAATCAGGTTTATAATGATCATCAACATATGAAAATACATAGGATATATATAATTTTGCAATAAAGCATGCATAAAGACTCCATATGTTCATCTATCAATCTATCTCAATCAAGGGGCACATGGAAGAATAATTTCATATTGTAGGTTAGCCTTACATACCTACAATGAAATCGACAATCAACTAGCAAGAGTTCTTGCTTGAATTCCTAGCTCCTCTTCTCCACTCCTTAGCGCTAGTCTTCTATTAGAGCATTGGAAATGGGTTTCAAAACCTTTTTTGTACTTTAAATGACCTATTTTGATCGTATTTTAAGTTTAGGAGTGATGGGGAAAGGTCTGGAATGCCCCTCGAGAAAAAATGAAATTTTTCCCTTCGGCATACCAAGTCCACGTCATGGTACATGTTTGTATATCCCTCTTCATTCCACTCCACCAATAGACTTCCCTTAAGTTGTGGTACGTCTTGGTAGAGCTAGGAAGAATGGAACATATAGAGCTATGGGCTTAAGCCATAATTCTATCTCAAACACCATCAACATCTAGAACGCAGAATCTACTCTAATATCTTGACAATCCATATCCCTCTTTGGAGAAGACCATCACTTTCTGTTTGTGGACAGCTTCTTTCAATTGAAGTAAGGCGGGATCTTGGTCTTTATTTTCTTTCACCTTTACCACTAAAGATGAAGCAGACCTATTCTGAACATTAACTCCTCCCTCATCATTCTCTTCAAGATGAACTCCCAATCGAGCCAATCTATGCACTTCCTTTGCTAACTCCTTCTTTCCCTCGTCAATATGGGTCGTACTACCCATTAATAACCTGCTAAGAGAGCGGCAACGATATTATCTTTACCTGGGTGGTAGAGAATGCTTATGTCATAATCCTTGAGCAACTCCAACTATCTCCTCTGTCAGAGGTTGAGCTCTTTCTGACTGAAGACATACTGCAGGCTCTTGTGGTCAATGAACACATGCACATACACTCCATATAAGTAGTGGCGCCAAATTTTAAGTGCAAACACCACTGCTGCCAACTCAAGATCATGGGTTGGATGGTTTCTCTCATGAACCGTAAGTTGTCTGGAGGTATAGGCTAACACTTTCCCTCTATGCATCAGCACACAACCCAATCCAACTCTTGACGCATCACAATATATCACAGAGTCCTCTATCCCATTAGGCAAGGTTAAAACTAGTATAGTAGTCAGTTTTGTTTTCAACTCTTGGAAGCTCTTCTCACATTCATTAGACCATTGAAACTTGACCTTTTTTTGAGTCAATTTAGTCAACGGTGCGGATAGGAAAGAAAACCCATTAAAAAATTTGTGGTAATAGCCTGCCAACCCCAAGAAACTTCTTATATCAGTTGGAGAGGTCAGTATACGCTAGTTCTGAACTGCATCAATCTTTTAGGCGTCTACTAGAATACCATCTCCCAAAATAATATAGCCTAGGAAAACTGACTTGAGCCAAAACTCACATTTTGGAGAACTTTGCATACAACATATGGTCCTTAAGAGTTTGGAGGACAACTCTAAGGTGATTTGCATGCTACTCCTCATCTCTCGAATACATCGAGATGTCGTCGATGAACACGATCACAAACATATCATGATATTGTCTGACCACCCTATTCATCAAGTCCATGAAGGCTACAAGTGCATTTGTTAACCCAAAGGACATGATCAAGAACTCAAAACGGCCATATTTAGTTCTAAAGGCTATCTTTGGAATATCACATTCCCTCACTTTCAACTGATGGCATCCATACCTAAGGTCTATCTTTGAGAAGCAAGAGGCGCCTTGAAGTTGGTCAAACAGATCATCTATCCTTGGAAAAGGATATTTATTCGTTAATGTGACCTTATTCAGCTGCCTATAATCAATGCACATTCTGAGAGACCTATCTTTCTTTCGCACGAATAGGACAGGAGCACCCTAAGGAGAGAAATACTTGGCCTGATAATCTCTAACGAATCCTTCAATTGCTCTTCCAATTCTGAGAGGGCCATCCTATAAGGTAGAATTGTGATAGGCTAGGTATTGGGAAGAACATCAATTCCAAAGTCAATCTCCCAATCAGGAGGACTCGACAGATCCTTAGGAAAAACACTTCAAGAAACTCACTCACAATCAAGACTGACTCAAGAGTAGGAGACTCAACATCATCATACATAATTTGCATGAGGTGACAGATACAACCTATGAACATTAGCTTTCTGGCCCTAAGGTAGGAGATGAACTTTCCTTAGGTGCAACAGAATCACCCTTCCACTCTAGAACCAATTCATTCGGGAATTGGAATTTAACGATTCAAGCTCTATGATCAATGGAGGTATAGTAAGTGTGAACCCAATCCATGCCAAGGATTACATCAAAATCGATCATCTCTAACTCAATCAAATCAACAAGAGTATTTTTATGGTAGATGGATAGTACACAATCCTTATTGATTCTCTCAGCTTGAATAGACTCACCAACTAGAGTAGAAACATCAAAGGATTCAAGAAGACTCTCAGGAGTTCTATCAAATCTACTAGCCACATAAGGAGTTACAATGACAATGTTGCACTAGGATCCATCAAAACATAATAATCAAGAGTAAATACTTGAATCATACCCATCACAACATCTGGAAAGTTCTCCTGATCTTGGCAACTACCATGGCATACAAACGGTTTATAACTTTACTTACACCTGACATAGCACCTTTCTGGGTTCCTCTAGGTGACGAGGATGGTGTAGAAGATTGAGCTCGGTCAGCCCATTTTGGACACTCTCTCTGAAAGTGACACACTTGGCCACACTTGAATCATGCATCACTCCCCTCAAGACATTTACCCAAGTGTAATCTGTCGCACCTACCACAAGGCGGCTTATCCTGTGAACCTTGAGCCACTCTAGCTTATGATTGAGACCCCTGAGATCCAAAATGCTAAGACCTCTAATCATTCCTGATTTTGGATGTAGGTGCACAAGCAGATGATGGTGCTAGCCCTAACTGAAATTTGTTACCATTCCCCTCTTTCCAACCTCATGGCCGGATGTCTTGGCCCTCTTATTTTTGAACTCTTCTCTGTCATGCTACCTCTCCTCATTTGCTTATTGTACATAAGTAATTAACCTCCCGATGTCCATATCTCTCACAAGCATAACTCCCATTCTATCTTTTGTTGGCCCTCTATTCAGCCCACCAATATACAGCCCCATTCTCCCTCTCATATCAGCAACCATGTTAGGAGCATAATGGGATAGTTGGGTGAACTTAATCCCATACTCTTGCACATCCATAGAGCCCTGTTCCAGATTCAAGAACTCTCTTACCTTAGCCTCCCTCCATTCTCTTGGAAAGAAATTCCCCAAGAAGGATTCCTCGAACACTGCCCATGTTAGCAATGGCGCTTCCTCTCCTCTACCCTTCTTCCATTGATCAAACCATAGCCTGGGCATATCTTTGAGTTGGTAGGCAGCCAGTTCAACTCTATCACCATCAGCCACATGCATCACCTGAAACACTTTCTGAAGTTCCTCAACATAGTTCATAGGATCCTCCTTGGATGCAGACCCTATGAACTCAGGCAGGTTCATCCTCAAGAATTCTCGGACTCTATATGTATCCTATGCATCCTGTCTACCCGTTCTTTGCCTTACAATAGGTGCTGTGATAGCCTAGGCTAGAGTTTGAATAGCCTGGCCAAGCTCAGCATTAGAAACTTCTACCTGTGGGGGCTGCTCAATAGGGATAGTTGGATTCACGGGTTCATCATGCCCCTGGGGCTTAGGTGGGTTTACATTCTATCTGGCCTGATGCCCTCTTCCTCTGACAACTCTTCTTGGAGTCATGATCACAACACTGCAACGCGTAGAGCACGAATTAGAAGAGAGTTCCATAGAGTCTTAACTCTAGCACATGAATCAGATCATGAAAGAAATGTAACCATTCCTAATGTCTTATAGCCTCCCCATTATGGATTAGCGCACTTCACACTAGTAATAAGGACTCTACTAGACACGGCTTCATAGACTCCCTAGGACTCTCAAACTCTATACTTTGATACAAAGTATGTCACGCCTTGGGAGTGTACCCTCGACGTTGCCGGTAGTCAGGGACTATTGCTAGTCCCCAAGTGAACCGATTGGTCTCATCACATTAATTCAATCAATATACCTACTCAATAAGTGGAAGTCTAAAGATAGTAAATGGGCAATCTAAGTCTCAAAACATATCAATCAAATAGGCTAGTGTGGAAGAAACTAGCTCAACAAAATTTCAAGTCAACAACTTAACTCTAGTCTATGAAGCCTATCACTATTAATTAGTGCCAAATGCAGACCCATGCTAGCTCAAAGCAAAGTAAGGCCAACTCAAGTCTAACTCTAGAGGGCTAGATGAAAATAAAATAGGATCCTCTGAAGTAAGGGAGGCTCACCAACTCAGCTGACTGCAAAGATCCTTAATAGTGTGCTTATTGACGATCTCTACTACCTCCCTCTGCATTGTAAAATGATGCAGTCCAAAGGGGACGTCAATACGTGGAATGTACGAGTATGTAAAATGGATGATGAAACATATAAAGACAGAATAATATTGAATAACATCAACTCAGAAATTACATAATCACAATATCAAATGTCTATCTAAACAAGAATAAAAAGTAAACAATGACTCCTCAATACAATCCAATCCAATCTGAATCAAATCCAATCCAATCAGAGTACTATCCATAAAGGAACTATTTGGGAGTTTCTCTTATCCGACAATAATAACTTATGAGCCAGTGATTGTACAACAATCCTACTGATGTCTCCACAGCCATTCCGTACTTGCCAGGTAAAGAACGAATCGGATCCACTAGGGATCTAGCTTCTACAAGTCCTCTACTGCTTTCAGGGACTTTAACTCAAGAGGGAACCTAAATGTAATGGTTATATCCTCACCTACGCTTGGCGACTTAGTTAATGCGTGTGAGTTAGATTTACTCTTACTTATTTAGGTGCTCGATACTCATCCCAAAACCCAATGCTCATAAAACTCCTTATCTCGATTAGCATCGTAGAGGCCCTCATCATCTTAATTAGTCTCATGGAGACTCTCATCATCTCATTAACACAACTAAATTGGGCCTTTCAACCTGTCATTGCAATAATCTCATCAATGCAGTTCTCATTTAATACTCAAGAACTCAAACCAATCATTAAGAAAAAGTCGATTAGACAAAACTC
>JAPFFP010036290.1:0-15277 GCA_026153255.1 Solanum medicagineum | reverse complement strand
AATTATTAAGAAAAACATCATTAGCAAAAAAGTAATTTTAATTTTATATGAATTATATTGTAGTGGAAATATTTTTGAATCTTTCATAATCAAATTTAAGATTGTAAAAGAGTTATATATACCTATAGAACATTATGGATCCTTCCCCTAGGTGGACATGACAACTCATTCGGCCATTTCGAATATTATGACCATTTCTCCTAAATTATTTTTGTTAATAGATTTATCATAAAATTTATGATTTGTGGGTGGGGAGTGACATGTTTTTTTAGGCAATCTGATGCTCATCGGAGAATAAAAATTTAAAACTATAAATTTGAAAATTTAAGGATTGATCAGAGTCAATAATTATGATAAATGAGCTCGTATTTTAAGTTTATGACAATTTTTATTGTTACAAAGGGAAATTTAAAAGGTATGCAAATGGTTTGGTGAGTGCTGAAAGACTTGATAGTATTTTAGATGCATGGGTTACATGCTAGTTAAATTAAGAATTAAAATTTGAACATAGATAAATTTTTATCGTGACAACCTTGAATTAGTAGCATTTGTCGATTTATTTTATCTGAGTTTGTACATTATCAATTCAACTTATTGATTTTTAAACCCCTAAATCAATAACTAATTACTAATTAGTAAAATACTTATTATTAGATGTTGATTAATCGATTAGTGGTCGTTAATTATTCAAATTCAATTTAACTAATAAAAAAATATTCTTCTAACTTTAAATTCAAATCCTTTTTAGTTAAAACACTTCTCCCATTAATTCGAAATTTCATTTCTACCTTAAATTGGTGTGTTGAGTGTTCCAACAACTTCGTAGCATAATTAGGAGTGATTTTGTCAAAATATAACTTCTCTTATCTTTTACTTCAATATAAAAAGCAAATAAATAATTTATTTATTTTGTCTCAATTAAAAAAAAATGTTATTATTTGATTCAGATACAATTTCAAATCTCAATTAATTCATTCCATAATTGTATGATGTTTTAATAATTTTGCTAACGAGCAATGTAAGTTTTTTAGAAAAGTAGGATCAATAAAAAAAATTACTAAATATGAAATAATCTTTTTATATCAGTAGATACGCATTTGAATACAATAAGAAAATAAAATAATGAGATTTGTTTTTTAAAAAAGATCAAAGGTGCTTGAGATTATCTTCCATAGATTTTTTTAGTAAGTTTCTTAAGTAAGTGTACATGCAATAGAAAAAGTTCAATAAACCGTAAGTTATATAATGTATCAATGTTATATAAATAGTATATAACATGTATATGTGTATCAAAGATAAGAGATATCTATACATTCATATACACTGCTTGCATAATATTTATATATTGTCGATAATTTTTTTCAAATCTGACCAACTAAAAACTTCTCTAAACAGTTCCAAATTATATATCATGAGCTCCTCTCAATATTACAAATCTTATGATATACCAGTCATTCAAAATGATACATGTTTGTGGCATGTCAAATTTTATCTGTGTTATTTTCTACCGAGAGTACTTGAAATGCTATTTGTTAGTTGTCATTTGTAATCTTAAAGAAGTGTCATCAAAGATTATTTTACATTTTTGAGTATGAGTTTTTTGGTAGAAAATATTTAAATTATTCAACTACAAAATTTAAATCGTTACTATTTAAGCATTGCATATTTTGTGACAAAACTATATTGTCGCTAAGTCATAGCTTGATTAGAGACAACAAATTGAGCGTCACTAATTGCTCATATTATTAGCGCCAAAAATTAAAGTTACCGTTAAATATAAAAAAAAAATATGACTAAAACTTACAACATTTAACCACGAACACTAATATGTCGCTAATACGACAACTTATTTTTAGTGACAATTTTTTTTTGTCTTCAAAATGTAACTAATTTTAAGACATATGTTAGTTTGTCAGAAATTAGATACATTATTAGTGACAAAATAATGTGTCACTAATAACTTAAACTTCGTCACTAATGCTACTTAAAAAATAGCAGCAAATTAATTCTTGGTGAAAAATTTTAGTGGACAAAACTTTGCTACGAAATTATATGTTTCTTCGCTAAAAATATGTGGTCCTATAATTTTTATCACAAAAAATTAATAATTAGTGACGAAGTTAGTGTTGTAGCTAATAATTTCGTGGTTAAATATCACATTTGTTGTAGTGACTATTTTATAGTATATGTTGCATGTATGTGAACAAGGGAATGATGATATAAATGAAATGATAACCCATCATAATCTAATTGCATGCAATAAATTTATTACTTGAACTTGACCAGTTGTTATTATTCATTGCGGGCTGGCTCCTTTTTTATGGACTAGAAAATAGGTAGCGCAACTCATTTGTACATGGGTCGTGGGCCTTGCTTGGACTCCACCTTTTTATTCTTATATTTTTTTAATAAATTTTTAAATTAAATTATAATTTAAAAACATATTAAAATAAATAGCAATAGGACAATATTACATAGTGCTAGTGTTACTATTACTCCCTCCGTCCATCTTTACTTGTCCACTATACTATTTTAAGATGTCCAACAATACTTGTCCACTTCATGAAATCAAAAGATAATTTCAAACTTAACTTTTAGTTTACCCTTATCATTAATTATAATAGATGTTTTCTTGTTACATTTTTCAAGACATTGTAATTGTTATATTCAAAATGTGATTTAGTAAAATTGCTCATATTATTTGTTGTTTCTTAATCCTTGTGCTAAATTAATAAAGTACAAGTAAAGATGGATAGAGGGAGTACATAATATAAAAATATAATTTGTATCTAAATTTTAATATTTAAAAATTTTAAATGAACTTTGAGTTTGGACTCTTATTATATTTAATACTCTATTTTTTATTTTTAATTTTTTTAATTCGGCCCATGGGCCGGCCCAACCCATATAAAGCCCCACAAATCAGCATGCTTATTCAGGCCGAGCTAAAAATCTCATTTTTTAAATGGGCTTCAAAAATCATAGCCCTTGCTAAATCATGGTTTAGGCCAGACCGACCCAACGGGCCTAGCCCATATTGACGGCTCTATGGATGGGGTGTCACGTTTTAACATATTATTGGATCAAATGTCATGTTTTCGTACATTATTGGACTGGGTGTCACATTTCAATAATTATTGAACTAAATGTCATGTTCGGACACATTATTGGATTGAGGTTCACGTTCTGACACAACTTATTTGGGTTTGGGTCCCTTGCAAGGATTATATTTGACATTGTGTTGAATCGATAAGTTGAGACTAGTATATGAGTATGAAGTTTGAACAAGTTATTAATTTCAATATGTATATGATTTACTTTACTTTAGTTTCTTGCTTTATATCTTGCTTATTGGAGTAGTCGCGTGATCCTAACAGTATATTGTTGTTATGTGTACTGATAGTATACTTATTTTTTGATAAGTACAAAACATCTTCAGGCGGTTGCAGATAGACCTCAGCTAGGTGATCGTTGACTCTAGAATCCAAGGGTGAGCCAACATATTTCAAGCTTCTATGGATTCATTCATCATCTTAGTCCATTTATTTTTAGACTTAGATTTCTTTTCTTTTTTTTGATGATCTTAATTTTGGGATTGCAACCCAATGTTTAGACTTGTATGTTAGAGTTTTAATGCAATGATTTTCAGTTTCTGAAAATTATTTTATTTGACTAGATTTCTATTGAGTTTATGGAAACTCAACTATTTCCTTATTTAAACTTGCTTTGCTAGTTTTATACTTATCTAGATTATGCTAGTTCTAGTAGGTTGGGTTAAATTATTGGTTCTTCCAAGGGGTGGGCATGGTATAGGATATACCAAATTTCATATTGAAACTAATATTTTTTATACCGTGGTATGGTCATTATGGTATTTGGTATGACTTATAATTTTTCTTTGGTATTCGGAATGGTATCTGGCATTTTAAAAAAATATTGAAATACCACATACCATATAGAAATATTTTATCTATATACATGTTAAATTTCAAATTATTTTATATATAAATATATACAAATAAACTTTTGAGATCATGCTGAAGAAAATTTTGAGAAAAATAAATTTGAAAGCATTTGATTAGCTTTTGTATTATTCATTATCCATGACTTGAAAATGTTTATTGTGTTTGATCACTTAATTGATTAGCTTGAGACATTTTTAATGTTATTAAAGTTATACTTCTTCATTAAAATTAACTATGGTTACCGAACAACCATATCGTAAAATACCGAAATCGAAATTAGAAATACCAAATCATACCGAGCTAATTTCGTATGATAATGGTATTGTATTCTTAAATACCGAAAATCAATATTACTATATCAAATTTTTAAATATCATATCGTATCGTATCATGCCCACCCCTAGTTCTTCCACTAGATAGTTAGTGTGGGTGCTACTTGCAACCTTTTTCGGGTCTTGACATTTAAAAAATTTATTTGACGGGAAAAAAAAACTTTTTCCAAATGAATTAAGGTGTTTGGTCAATTAGTAAAATTGCTTTTAAATATAAATAGAAACAATTTTTTCTATTGGTTATAAAGCAAAAAATATTATTTCCTAAAAAGAACACAAGCAAAAGTAGAAAATTATTTTTTCAAGACAAAAATATCCCTATCATTTATCCATACTTATCAATATATCCCTTGTTAATTAATTACCATATCTCACAAGTTCCATTTAAGAATTTTATTCTTTCATTTTCACACAATAAATTTCTTATTTTATTTAACATTTTATATATTATTATTTTATGTTTTAATCATGGAATGATTTTTAATTTATTTGGAGTGATATTCTTAATTATATTTAAATCATTATGATAATATTATAATAATATTTAACATTTAATAGGATTTATCTATGAACAATATTTATTTAAAAATTTAAGTAAATTTTTTTTATTCGAGATTTGAAATAATTTTTTCGCTATAAAACAATTTTAATATTAAAAGTATTTTGACGAATGTCCTATTTCTCAATTTGACTCTCAAAAGCATTTTTTAAAAGGATTGGTCAAATACAATTTACTTATCAAAATTACTTTTCAAATGAATTACCTAAACAAAAATTCCTTTTTCTCAAAAACACTTTTCTGAAAAACTATTTCGATAAAAATGCTTATAAAAAGTAAATAGTTTTTAGCAGCTTGACCAAACATGATCTAAAAAGGAAAAAATAAAAATGCCAGCCATTAATGTAGATCATATATAATATAGTATAGAAGGAAATAAACTTCAACAATAGTAACCTTCCATAAACTCTACTAATTATGGAAGTATAATTATTTATAGTTCAACTTCAAGTTTGACTATTAGGATTTGAACAATATCTATTTAGGTAATAATTAAAAAATACCTTCAAGACCAGATTTTATAATTAATTTATTTCAAAATTTGGTCTTATTATCTCAAATTACTTTCAATTATTCAATTATGTGGTCTTATTAGGCATCTATAAATACAAGTCAAATACTTTTATTTTATATCCAAAGACAGAAACTCACTCATATACTTTATACTTTTACTTTTTTGGTACTAAAATATGTCGCAAAAAAGGGCATCTTAGACCACTGAAAATCTTGATGAGGAAAAGAGAAAACAACTTCTACAAAAAGGACTAGCATCGCTATGTAAGAAAGCATATGAGTTGTCTATTCTATGTGATGTAAAAGTCGGAATAATTTCCTTTACTCCTGGAAAAATCGATGTTTGTGATTGGCCGTATGTAATCGAGGATAATGGCATAGTAAATGATCATTTACCAATACAAGTTATTTACCCATGAAACCTACCTTCAACCTATAGAAATCGAAAAAATAATTTTTGCTAATTTACTATTTCCAGAGAACATCCGCGCCCTGGTCGTGATGCGCCAAGGGCGCGGAGCAGTACAAAAAGGGCCTGCAGGATGGGTTCGCATCGCGCTAAGGACGCAGACCAGTGTAAGTTTTTCCTTTATTTTTCTATCTAACCAAGGGCATTGGGGTCATAGCCCCATGCCCACTTATGCGTGAAAACACTCATACTTAGCCATTTTTCAACTCTATATCACTCAAAACCTCACAAAAACGTCTCCAAGACTTAACCAAATATCTCATTCAAATTTCAAGGATTTTAAGCTTAATTTTGGAACTTAAGGATTCTCTTCAAGTTCTAAGTTCTTTCAAGCTCATCTTAAGAAAGCCCAAGTTTGAGGTATGTGGGTTTCATCCATTGGGTCCTTTCACCCATAGAGCTCAATCTTCCTTTTCATGAAAATTGCATGTTTTCAAGTTGTATTACCTCTGGGTATCTCTTATTATGAATTATGAGTATGAATCATGTTGGAGTTTTATTAAATATTGATTGATTATGCATGACTATTTATTTCAAGCTTATACCATGATTTGATTATATCTATTGAGACTATGCATGTTTTGAGCTATGAAACTATGATCTATGATGAGTTTTGATGATAGATTTCAAGGTAACCCACATGAGGGTTTTACTAATTGATGGTGGGTTGATTTACATTAAGATTTCTCATCTTGTTTCACTCTCGAATTGCATGATTTTGAACTAGTATCATCAACTCACCAAGTGCTTGATAATATGTCAAGTCAAGGATTCTCAAGTTATTGATGATCTACTTCATGATTTACAAGTCAAGTTACTATATGATGATTAAGGGCTTTTAAGTATGTATTGAATTCAAAGTATCTATGATGTTACAAGTATCATGTTAAGCCCTATTCCAAGAGTTTTATCTCTTCTGAGCCATTCATGTTAAAGCAAGAGTTCATGTATGATTATGATCTATGAACATGTTTCATGTTAGGCTCACCATTAGAGGTCAAACATGTTTATTAGCTACTCAAGTCATGTTCTCACAAGCTATTCATGTTATGATTAAAGTATGATTATTTCAAGTATTCCGTGGGATTCGACTTAGCACCAATGGATTGTATGTCGGCGTGGACTATCTTCAAGGGTCTATACTCCTTTCCTCAAACTATGTGCCAACATGGGATTATACTTTATCCTTGCTATACTAGTGGATCCAATAGTGCACTTTATCATGAAATCCACTCCGAAATAGGACAGGTTCCTGTAAGGAGGGTTGCTTCTCCGAAATCGGACGGGATCCGTAAGGTGAAGTATGGTTTACCTTGGCAAGTAGATCACCTCTTTACCAATGAGGGATAATCATCGAGATTCCAGGTTGTAGCTCACTTGGTCTTACTTTTGTAGGTTAGGGTATCTTCCCGCACATGTATTACGTTCTATGCAAGTTGAATGATTTACAAGCTTGTTTTACTTCAAGCATTGATCATACATGCCATATTGAGATTACACTTATCTATTGCTTATTATTATGCATTTTGACTATATTGGCTTATGTCTTGTTGCATTGCATCCTACATACTTGGTATATTTAAACGTACTAACACATACTCTATGCCTATATTATATTACCATGTAGGACCGGAGCACCATTTGATCATCCTCCACGTGGCTAGTACGATCCTTTGAAGCAAGCTTTGGTGAGTCCTCAAGTCCGAGGACACTATCCTTATTACTCTTGTTATTTTGAGACTTCTTTATGTTGAACATTTTTTACTATAAGGGTGAACATGGAAAGTGTCTTGGCCCTCGTTCCATTTCATGTTAGAGGTGTTGTTGGATATTGTGATGTACCTATGCTTGAGTTTGACTCTTTAATGCTTTAATGATTATCAAAAACATCTCTTAGTCCTGCTCCCCTTTTTATTGTATCTCTTGTTGTTGTTTACTTTGCTTCCGCGACCAAGGATATGTGATTGATATGCTAAGAGGCTTGTTTGGGTCCATTCAGGTTCCTATTCGCCATGTCACATCTAGGTCCTAGGCTTGGGCTGTGACAAACTTGGTATAAGAGCACTAGGTTGTTAATGGTCCTCAGAATCCAACACACCGCATCAATTATAGTCTTATTCATGGTCGTGAAACGTGCCACAACTATGAATGGGAGGCTATGAGATGTTTTAGGAAATGTTTCGCTTCTTCATGGTCTATATCATGTTTTAAATGTAAGTGTAAGGCTTTTTCCCCTAACGAATGCTCTTTGCTATTGTAAATCATGTCGATTCCAATAAAGAGACTAAGGAGGGCCCGTACACCCGAGGAGCAATCGGCCCCTCCTGCTTCTCAAGCTCCTCAAGGAGGAGGGGTAGCCAAGATGAGTTCCGAGATGCTATTACAAGGTTGGCTCATGTTATGACCAACCAAATCAACCATGGAGCCCAAGTCCTTCATGCTCCCATTTCGGCTTTCAGAGTGAGGGATTTTACTAAAATGAACCCACTGGAGTTCCATGGGTCCAAGACGGATGAGGATCCCCAAGAGTTCATAGATGAGGTGTACAAGGTGTTATCCATCATAGGGGTCAATTCGAAGGAAAAGGCAGAGTTGGCGGCCTACCAACTTAAAAGGGTGACTCATACCAACTCAAAAGGGTGACTCGAATTTGGTTTACACAATAAAAGTTGGAGAAGGGGAATGATGATACTATCCTGTAGGAAGAGTTCAAAGTCCGCATTCCTCAACTAGTTCTTTCCTATTGAGCTAAGGGAGGCTAAGATGATGGAGTTTATGAACCTTAAGCAAGGTTCCATGAGTGTGAGGGAGTATGCCCTAAAGTTTAATCAACTCTCCAGGTATGCTCCATAATTGGTTGCCGAGCCTAGATCAATGGTGAATCGATTTGTGTCGGGAGTGTCTGACTTGGTAAATAAGGAGTGTTGTATAGCCATTCTAGTAGGTGATATGGATTTGTCCCACCTCATGACATATGTCGAGCAACTAGAGGGGAAAAGCTTAGAAAAAGAAGAAGTAGTGAGTCCAAGAGGGCTTGTTTTGAAGGTAGTTTCTAAGGATCTAAGGGTGTCTGATTTCCTCAAGGCCAAGGGTCATCCAATGCTCCTACCAAGAGGTTTGCCAATGATAGAGTGACCAACCCAAGATTCCAAGGTGGTAGTGGAGGAATGGCAAAACCTTGATGCCCAAGGTGTAAAAAGAATCATAGGGTCCATGTTTGAGGAATTCTAATGCTTGCTTTGGTTATGTTGAGATGGGTCACAAGATTATTGACTGTCCTCATGCTCAAAAAAAAGGTAGAGATGGTCGTCCACAAGGCCAAGGTGCAAATGCAGGTCAAAAGGGAAGAGGAGGGCAACAAGGGGGTGCTCCAAGGCAAAATAGATTTTATACTTTTTAAGAGAGACAAGGGGGGATGAGGTGCCCGATGTCATCATCCGTATGTTAAAGGTTTTTGATTTTAATGTGTATGTATTGATAGACCCGGGTTCCACTCTTTCTTTTATTTACGCCTTTTGTTGCCAAAAAGCTTCATGTTAGTCCCAAATTGTTTTGTGAAACTTATGAAGTGTCTACCCCCGTTGGTGAGTCCATTTTTTCTATAAGAGTCTATAGAAATTGTCCTGTGTTCATATTACATAAAGTCTTGCCTTATGATTTTGTTGAATTAGATATGGTGGATTTTGATGTCATTCTTGGGATGGATTGGTTGCATGCATATTATGCTTCTATTGATTATAGAACTCGTAGGGTTAAATTCTAATTCCCTAATGAGCCCCTACTTGAGTGGAAAGTTCGTGATGCGGTGGTCAAGGTAGATTCATTTATCGTCTTAAAGTCTAAAGGTTGATTTCTAAGGATTGTCTCTATCATCTTGTGAGGGTTAGGGATGTTGAGTCCAAGTCCTTCCTATTGAGTCAGTTTCGGTGGTTAATGAGTTTCTTGATGTCTTTCCCCATGAGCTTCTTCCCGAAAGGGAAATTGATTTTGGTATAGACCTTTTTCTCGATACACAACCCATCTCTATTCCCCCTTACCATATGGTCCCAGTGGAATCAAAGGAGTTAAAGGAGCAATTGAGGGATTTATTAGAAAAGGGTTTCATAAGGCCTAGTAAGTCACCTTAGGGTGCACCAATGTTATTTTTGAAGAAAAAGGATGATTCTTTTAGAATGTGCATTGATTATTGGTAACTTAATATAGTCACCATAAAGAACAAGTACCCTCTACCGAGGATTGATGACCTTTTTGATCAACTTCAACGGGCTAGTCACTTTTGTAATATTGATCTTCGATCCGGGTATCACCAAGTGAAAGTGAGGGAGTGTGACATTTCGAAGACTGCTTTCTGGACTAGGTATGGGCACTTTGAGTTTGTGGTTATGCCTTTCGAAAGGACTAACGTACCAACTATATTTATGGATCTCATGAATAGGGTCTTTAAACCATACCTTGACTTGTTTATGGTGATTTTTATTGATGATATCTTAATTTATTCCCACAGTGAGGAGGAGCATGTGAACCACTTGAGGGTGGTGTTGCAAATCTTGAGGGAGGAGAGATTGTATGCTAAATATGAAAAATGTGAGTTTTGCTTGAAAGAGGTTACCTTTCTAGGGCATGTGGTGTGTTGGGTGATGGTATTAAGGTGGATCCTAAGAAGATGGAGGTGATTAGAAAGTCACATGGACCTTTGACTCTATCAGATATCAGGAGTTTCTTGGTTTGGCGGGTTATTACCGAAGGTTTGTAAATGAGTTCTTTTCTATTGCTTCCCCTATGACAAAGTTGACCCAAAAGAAGGTGAAATTTGTGTGGACCAATGAATGTTAAAAGAGCTTCCAAACTTTGAAAGATAAGCTTATCTCCGCTCCTATCTTGGCTCTATCGAAAGGGTTGGAAGGATTTGTTGTATATTGTGATACCTCAAGAATTGGCTTGGGGTGTGTTTTGATGAAAACTGGTAAGGTGATAGCATATGCCTCTAGGCAACTTAAGGTGCATGAGAAGAATTATTCCACCCATGATCTTGAATTGGCGGTCGCGGTATTTGCTTTGAAAATTTGGTGTCACTACTTGTATGGGGTTCATGTTGATATGTTTACTGACCATAAGTCTTCAGTGTTCACCCAAAAAGATCTTAACTTGAGACCAAGAAGATGGTTAGATCTCCTTAAAAATTATGATATGAGTGTGCATTATCACCCCGACAAAGCTAATGTTATGGACGATGCTCTAAGTAGAGTGTCCATGGGTAGTCTAGCTCATCTTGATGATAGTGGCAAGGAGGTGACTAGAGAGGTACACCGATTGGCTAGATTGGGGGTTAGTTAGATGAAGATGATATGGTGGTGTAGTTGTGGTTGATGGTTCTAAATCCTCCTTGATTGAGGAGGTAAAGGCATAACAAGATCTTGAACCTACCTTGTTAGAGTTAAAGGCCTTGGTGAGAGATGGTAAAGTGGAGGTTTTCTCCCAAGGGGGAGATAGTGCCCTTAGGTACCAGGGTAGATTGTACGTGCCCAATGTGGATGACTTAAAAGAATTGATCTTGAAGGAGGCCCATAATTCATCCTATTCCATTCACCTCAGTTCTATAAAGATGTATAGAGACTTGAGAGAGGTATTGGTAGGGCGATATGAAGAGAGACATTGCCAAGTTCACATTTGGATGTCACAATTGCCAACAAGTGAAAGCCAAACATCAAAGGTTGGGTGGCCTAGCCCAAGATATAGAGATTTCTACTTGGAAGTAGGAAGAGATCAACATGGATTTTGTGGTTGGGTTTCCTAAGACTAGAAACCATTGACTCCATTTGGGTTGTTGTAGATAGAATGACAAATCGGCTCACTTCCTACTGGTCAAAACTACTTATGGTGCCGAAGATTATGCAAAGTTGTACATTCATGAGTTAGTTAGGTTGCATGGGGTACCCTTGTCTATCATTTCGGATGGGGGTGCTCAATTCACTTCTCACTTTTGGAGGTCATTCCGAGGAGGTCTTGGTACTAAGATTAAGCTTAGGACGTCTTTTAATCCTTAAACAGATGGTCAAGCCGGGAGGACTATCCAAACTCTTGAGGATATGCTTAGGGCTTGTGTTTTGGAGTTTAAGGGTAGTTGGATGAACATCTTCCACTCATTGAGTTTACTTACAACAATATCTACCACTCAAGCATTAGTATGGCTCCCTTTGAAGCTTTATATGGTAGACATTGTAGATCCCAGGTTGGGTTGTTTGAAGTGGGGGATATGGATTTTCTAGGTCCGTATTTGGTCATGGAGGCCTTGGAGAAGGTGAGGTTGATTAGGAAGAGATTGAAAACAACCCAAAGTAGACAAAAATCCTATTCCGATGTGAGGAAAAGAGATCTTGAGTTTGAGGTTGGTGATTGGGTCTATTTGAAAGTCTCACCCATGAAGGGTATGGTCAGATTTGGCAAGAAGGGGAAATTGAGCCCAAGATTTGTGGGTTCCTGTAAAGTTTTGAGGAGAGTGGGTAAGGTTGCATATATGTTGGAGTTGCCTATGGAGATGAATATGGTTCATCCGGTCTTCCACGTGTCTATGTTGAGGAAGTGTGTGGGTGACCCAAGTGCTATAGTGCCCTTGGATGTTGTGGGTGTCATAGGAGATAGTTGACCTATGAGGAGGTCCCGATCGAAATATTAGATAGACAAGTGAAGAGGTTGAGAAAAAAAGATATAGTTTATGTCAAGGTCCTTTGGAGGAACCAACAAGTTGTAAGCGTCACATGGGAAGCCGAGGTGGACAAGAAAAAGTGATATCCATATCTCTTCCACTCTACTCAAGCCGAAGGTACTAATTTAACTCCTCTATATGATTACTTCTCTTATGCGCATTTCTTTGACATTCGGGGACGAATGTTCCTAAGGGGGAGATATTGAAATGCCCTAAAAATGTGGTTCGGAAATGCCCATAATCATAATTTCTATAAATCTCAAAATTCGTATGTGATATCAAAAATTCAACTTCATATTCTCAATCAGGGGGTAAAGTTGAGTGAGAGATGGGTATAATCCATATTTTAGAAGACCCATAGCGAAAAATAAGTTTTGCTAATTTACGATTTTTAGAGAATATCTGCGCACTGGCATATCGCAGAGCAGTACAAATGGTCCTGCATGATGTGGACCAGTGTAAGTTTTTCCTTGGTTTTCTATCTCGGCGAAGGGCATTGGGGTCGTAGCCCCATGCCCACTTATGCATGAAAACACCCATACTTAGTCATTTTTTAACTCTATGTAACTCAAAACCCTCACAAAAACCTCTCCAAGACTTAACCAAGTATCTCTTCAAATTTCAAGGATTTCAAACTTAACTTTGGAACTCAAGGATTCTATTCAAGCTTTAAGTTCTCTTCAAGCTCATCTCAAGAAAACCCAAGTTTGAGGTATGTTGGTTTCATCCATTGGGTCCTTTCACCCATGGAGCCCAATCTTCCTTTTCATGAAAATTACATGTTTTCAAGTTGTATTACCTATGTGTATCTCTTATTATGAATTATGAGCATGAATCATGTTGCGGTTTTATGAAATATTGATTGACTATGCATGACTATCTATTTAAAGCTTATACGATGATTTGATTATATCTATTGAGTCTATGCATGTTTTGAGCTATGAAACTATGATGTATTATGAGTTTTGATGATGGATTTCAAGGTACCCTAGATGAGGGTTTTACTAATTGATGGTGGGTTGATTTACATTAAGATTTCTCATCTTATTTCACTCTCGAATTGCATGATTTTGAACTAGTATCATCAACTCACCAAGTGTTTGATAATATGTCAAGTCAAGGATTCTCAAGTTATTGATGATCTACTTCATGATTTACAAGTCAAGTGACTATATGATGATTAAGGGCTTTTAAATATGTATTGAATTCATGAAAAGTATCTATGATGTTACGAGTATCATATTAAGCCCTATTCTAAGATTTTTACCTCTTGTTAGCCATTCATGTTAAAGCAAGGGTTCATGTATGATTATGATCTACTCTCTTATTTCAAGTTAGGCTCACCATCAGAGGTCAAGAATGTCTATAAGCTACTCAATTCATGTTCTCACAAGCTATTCATGTTATGATTAAAGTATGATTATTTCAAGTATTTTGTGGGATGACTTAGCACCGATGGATTAGATGTGGCGTGGACTATCTTCAATGGCCCATAATTCTTTCCTCAAACTATGTACCAATATAGGATTATACTTTACCATTGCTATACTAGTGGATCTATTTAGTACACTTTATCATGAAATCCATTCCGAAATGGGACGGATTCCCGTAAGAAGGGTTACTTCTCTGATATGGGATGGGATCCCGTAAGGTGAAGTATGATTTATCTTGGAAAGTAGACCACCTCTTTATCGATGAGGGTAATCATAGGGATTCCAAGTTGTAGCTCACTTGGTCTTACTTTTTTCGGTTAGAGTCTCTTCCCACACATGTATTATTTTCTATGCAAGTTGAATGATTTACAAGCATGTTTTACTTCAAGCATTGATCATGCATGCCATATTGAGATTACACTTATCTATTGCTTATTATTATTCATTTTAACTATATTGGCTTATGTCTAGTTGCATTGCATCCTACATACTTAGTACATTCAAACGTACTAACGCATACTCTATGCCTACATGATATTACCATGTAGGGACCAGAGCACCATTTGATCGTCCTCCACGTGGCTAGTATGATCCTTTGAAGCAAGCTTTGGTGAATCCATAAGTCCTAGGACACTATCCTTATTACTTTTGTTATTTTGAAACTTCTTTATGTTGAACATTTGTTACTATAAAGGTGAGCACGGAAAGTGTCTTGGTCCCCGCTTCATTCCATGTTAGAGGTGTTGTTGGATATTGTGATGTACCTATGCTTGAGTTTGACTCTTTAATGCTTTAATCATTATCAAAGATTTCCCTTAGTCCCACTTCCATTTTTATTATATCTCTTATTGTTGTTTACTTTGCTTCCGCGACCAAGGATGTGCGATTGATATGCTAAGAGGCTTGTTTGTGTCCCTTCGAGTTCCCATTCGCTATCTTGTGTCTAGGCCCTACGCTTGGGTCGTGACAAATATGATTAAATTGTGAAAATCCTATGCGAAATGGAAGACCCGTATGGAAGGTCACTTCTTCGAAATGGGAGGCCCATAAGGAGAAGTGAGGTTTACCTTTGGCAAGTAGACCACCTCTTTTTCAGTGTAAGGATAACATCGAAATTCTATGCAATAACTTTCTTGGTCTTATTTGTCGGTTAAAGTCTCATCCCCTCTTATATAAGCATTTTGACATTTCATACATCATGAATTTATGACATATTGTTATATTATAACCCTTTGGATATATACTTCGTTCTATATTGTGTGCCCTTGTCATGTAACATTGGATGCAGGTTTGATAAAGTCAT
>JAPFFP010036279.1:0-12467 GCA_026153255.1 Solanum medicagineum | reverse complement strand
TATAGGTCTCTTAGGCAAAAGTATATTGGGTTTTATTCATGGAAAGTTCCCTAAGTCTATGATTCCTCCTGAATTGGAGTAGATCCATGCGTATAGGTCTCTTAGGCAAAAGTATATTGGGTTTTATTCATGGAAAGTTCCCTAAGTCTATGATTCCTCCTGAATTGGCTGATATTTGGGAGAAATGCAATGTTGTAGTCTTCTCATGGATAATGAATGCAATATAGCAAAGTTTACTCAGTAATATAGTGTATTGTGTTGATGCTCATAAGGTGTGGAGTGATCTAAGGGAGAGATTTGACAAAATAAATGGTGCTCATTTGTTTCAGTTGCATAAAGAGATCCATAGCATGACACAAGGGACAACAACTGTCACTGATTACTGCACAATGCTCAAAAGTTTGTGGAATGAACTTGACTCTATTATGGCTAATCTTGGATGGACTTTTGCTGAATCTGTAAATTAAAAGAGCATGGTGAAAATCAAAGACTAATTGAGTTTCTCATGGGATTGAATGAGTCATATGCAGTAGCTAGAGGAAAGATCTTAATGCAGACACCACTTCCTAGTCTAAATAAGGTATTCTCAATTATTGTTGATCATGAAAGTCAGAGGAATTTAGCATATGCTGGTCATGCTGGTTCAAGTACTAAAGTGATTGAGAGTGTAGTTCTAGCTAGCGTGAAAGGTGGAGTTACTCCAAACGTAGGAGGTGGTAATCATGGACATCAATCTGGTGGTGGAGGAAATCCAAATAGAGGACATTATGATAGTCAACACAGATCTTCAAAACCTCAGAAATCTCTCATATTCCGTGAAGTATGTGGCTACAAAGGACATAATAAGGAATAATGCTACAAAGTTATAGGTTATCCACTTGGTTGGAAGTCAAAGAGAAATGGTAATGCCTTGAGCTTCTTTGCTAATTAGATTGCAAATTCTCAGTCTCCAGAAACAACTTACACAAGTAACATAACTCCTATTGTCACACCACCAGGATCAGTATCAACAGGATCTTTGCTAATTAGATTGCAAATTCTTCACACAGGATCAGTATCAACAGATCCTACAACCCTTACCCAAAGGAAGTGAGGGTGAAGGAGGTCAAGCATCTAAAGCAGCTACTCCAGGAAGTCTTCTGTCTACTCTTGTATCTAAATATGTTATCAAGGAGTTGACAATTGACGCTGGTGCAATAGATCACATGTCATCTAAGTTTGAAGTGTTAGATAAATTAAAAAGATTCCTATGTGTGAAATGAGACAAGTTCAGCTACGAACTGGAAATGTGGTATCAGTCTCACACACTAGCAACACTAAATTAATAGATGGTCAAGCCATTAAGAATGTGCTATTTGTTTCCGAGTTTAAGTGTAACCTCCTGTCTGTGTCTAAACTTACCAAAGAACTTCAATGTATCTCTTTTCTTTCCTAATTTTTGTCTTTTCTAGGATCTCTATAGTGGACGGGTCAAGGGGATTGGTAGAGAAGATCAAGGTCTCTATATACTCAAGGAAGGCATACAACTATGTAAATACCTCAGCCAACTCTCAACAATGCTCACCAAGTCAGCTATTTTGGTTACTATGTCCTCTATTGCACAACAGACTAGGACATGCTCTTGTAGATATAATAAAGAATCTTTCTAGTCTTAATAGTCTAGATTCAACTACTTTAACTAATTATATTGTTTGTCCCTTGGCTAAACATACCAAACTTTCTTTCAATTCTAGTACACATTCATCTAAAACTGTGTTCGAACTAATGCATTGTGATATTTCAGGTCCTTATAAAGTCCCTACTCATAATAGAATTATTTATTTTGTCACTCTTGTGGATGACTTCTACAGGTTCACCAGGATATTTTTGACAGCCTCTAAGTCTGATGCAATTGTGGTACTAAGATAATTTTTCACTCAAACTCACAACATGTTCTTTACTAGTGTCAAAACTTTGAGAACATACAATGGTAGTGAGTTCTTTAGTCATGCGTTTACGTCCTTGTTAGATTCTCTTGGTATATTTCATTAGAGTAATTGTGTGTATACCTCAGCAAAATGGCATTGTAGAGAGAAAGCACAGAATCATCTTACAAATGGCCAGAGCACTAAGGTTTCAAGCCTCAATACCTATTAAGTTTTGGGGTGAATGTGTATCAACAGCTATTTACCTCATTAACAGACTACCATCTAAACTCCTTCACTACAAAATACCTTTTGAAACACTATATTCACATCCTCCTTCTCTTTCTCATCTAAGAACCTTTGGCTGTTTGTGCTTTGTTGCATGTCCAAATATCATAGACAAATTTTCCCCTAGAGCTATTCCTATTGTTATGCTAAGCTATTCTTTATCTCATAAGGTCTATATTCTGTATGATCTACACTCCAAGTCTATGTTTGTTAATAGATATGTTGTGTTCAAAAAGGACTTATTCCCCTTTAAGGATCTTCAGACTTCATCTGATTCTATATTTCCAATCCTCACTATGATACATTCTGATTCTTCTCTTGTCACATTACCTCACAACTATACCTGAATCTCCAAATGACTCTCTTAACTCTACCTTTCATGACCATGATCACACTCTTCCTCTCTCAGAACCTTCATCTGATTCTACCTCTTCACCAGCTCCCATTCCTAATCCTCTCTTGCCTGTTCCTTCTAGGAAGTCATCTAGAGCCACTAGACCACCTCTATGGCTTAAAGACTTTATCACTTAGCCCAAAAGTAACACTTGCAATTATCCTTTATCCAATAATATTGCCTATTACAATCTACGCACCTCTTATCTCAGTAGTCTAACAGCATATTCTACAATGACTGAGCCAACTAATTATCATGATGCTGCTCTTGACCCTCAGTGGATGCAGGCTATGGCACTTGAGATTGCAGCACTAGAAGCCAATCAAACTTGGAGTATTGTTGATTTACCTGCTGGAAAGAAGCTAATTAGGTGTAAATGGGTATACAAGGTGAAGTACAAGTCCACAGGTGAGGTTGAGAGATTTAAAGCCAGGCTAGTTGCCAAAGGTTTTAGTCAAAAGGAGGGGATTAATTATGGTGAAACCTTCAGTCCTATAGCTAAGATGGTTACTATTAGGTCTGTCATTGCTCATTCTACTTCTAGGGGCTGGAATGTGCATCAGATGGATGTCCTCAATGCTTTCCTCAATGGTGACCTTCTTGAGGAAGACTACATGACTATTCCTGCAGGGTTTACTAGACAAGGGGAGTATGGTAAGGTCTGCAAACTACACAAGTCACTCTATGGCCTTAAACAAGCTCCTAGACAATGGAAGTGAAGTTGACAGAGTCTCTCATCAAGCTGGGCTTCAGGCAGAGTCATTATGACTACTCATTGTTCATCAGGCATGTTGAGAATGATATATTAGTTATCCTAGTGTATATGGATGATCTTCTAATCACTGACAGTAACCAAGGTCTCATAGATATTATAAGAAATGATGTACAAAAGCAGTTCAAGATGAAAGACTTAGGAGAACTTAAATTCTTCCTAGGTATTGAGGTGGCAAGATCAAGCAAAGACATTCACTTATCTCAAAGGAAGTATGCATTAGAGCTAATAGCTGAGTGTGTTCTAGATGGAGCTAAACCTGTATGTACACCCATGGAACAAAACCAGAAGCTAACTTCTGTCAAGTACAATCAGTTGTTCTGTCAGAAAAAGGAATCTACAGATCACTTATTTCAGGATCCTAGTAGGTACCAAAGACTAGTGGGAAGATTACTATACTTAACCATGGCTAGGCCTGATCTGTCTTTCTCAGTTCAAGCATTGAGCCAATTCATGCATAGTCCTAAGGAATCACATATGTAAGCAGCACTCAGGGTGGTTAGATACATTAAAGAGTCTCCAGGTCTTGGACTACTAATGCTAGCAGAAGACACAAGTCAACTAAGAGCCTACTGTGACTCAGATTGGGGTGCCTGCTTGGATACTAACTAGGAGGTCTTTCAATGGTTATCTAGTCAAGTTTGGTAGTTCTCTAATCTCTTGGAAGTCAAAGAAGCAGGAAAATGTCTCTAGAAGCTCATTAAAAGCTGAGTTCAGAAGTATGGCAAATTGTGCAACTGAAGTCACATGGTTAACAGGTCTTTTTAAGGAACTAGGAGTACACACTGAGTCACCAGTGAAGATGTATAGTGATAATAAAGCAACAATTCAGATAGCTGCAAATCCTATCTTCCAGTCATTGACATAGATTGTCATTTTGTTAGAGAGAAGATCTATCAAAGGATGATCAAAATTGAATCAATTCATACAAGGGATTGGCTGGCTGATTTACTCACAAAAGGACTTGGGAAGTAATAAAATCAACAACTTCTAAGCAATTTAGATGTTATAAATCTATTCTAACCATAGGCTTGAGGGGGAGTGTTAACTACAGTAGTTAGTTACAAGCTATTATGATTAAGAGAGTTAGTTACTGGGTTGTTAGAGTTGTTAGAAATCAGTTAGGCTTGTGAGTCTATAAATAGTAGTCATGCATTTTGTGTGTGGATGAATAAATGAACAATGTGATTCTATTTCTTCTTCTCCAAGCTAATTCATATTCTCTCTTAGATCTTACTTTCCATCTCTTCTTCCGCTTCTTCTTCTTCTCTATATTTTAGCTATTGTTAATGCTAGATCAGTACCTCTATCTATGGAGTTATCACTCCATCTGTATAGCTTATGTGTTCTGCTGAAAAAACATGTGAGTCAACGGAGATAGTGAACCCTCGAGATTCAGTGTTCATGAGTATCATTCCAGCACAACCAGCATCCTTCACAAAATGTCCCTCACCAATTCTAGTAATATTACCACCAGATATACATAGTACAATTTTTCCTATGACATCCATATTCTCCAGTGACGCCGCACTACAAAATGCATCACTGACATTTCTAATTAGGAGTCGGAGAAGTCTTTGGGCTGGAATGTTGATTCCCTATCAATTTCTTGTCCATCTCCAAGGCATACTGAAAATGCTTGTACTCAACAACAAAAAGACAAATGCAGAATCAGTACAAAAATAAAGTGTAATGGTAGGATCACACGGCTACTCCAATAAACAATATATAAACAAGAAACTAAGACACAGTAATCCCTATACATACTGAGATCACAAGTAAATCTTAGTTGATGCTCACAATATAGGCTTAGGTTATCAGTTAAGGTAATGCAACAATATAACATTCCTCCCAAAGAAATCAAGCCCAAAGAAGAATGTGTCGAAATGTTACACTCGATCCAATAAAATAAATGTGTTGGAATATGACATTCGGACTAATAATATGCCGAAACGTGACACCCGATTGAATAATGTGTCAAAATGTGACACCCAACCTAATAATGTGTTAGAATGTGATGCTCAATCTAATAATATATAGAATGTCACACCCGATTCCCAATCACAAGTAATATCACAATCATAATCACATTGCCAATGAATAACGCACAACTGATCAAGTTTAAGTAATCGGTTCATTTTATGCAATTAGATTATGATAGGTTATTAATTAATTTATATTGTCATTCTCTTATTCACATGCATGTAAAAAGTATTGTGGATCAGTTAACATGCATATATAACATAAATGAGAATATTAAATCACCACCTTCCTCAAGTCAAACCTTAAAATCTATAAAATCAGAACTTTCCTTTTCTCCAAGGCCCTGACTCGTTCTTAGTATTCTTTTTTTAAAAAAAAATAATACGTAGAATTAACAATCATGGCCTAATTTATCTGGATCATAAGACAAATCCTAACTATTGGTCATTCCTATGACCATCTTTCTCAACTAGAACTTTTTGCCCATCTTTAATTGCGGGTCTAAATCTTTTACCACATTAACCTCCTTTAGAATCTAAGCTTTAGAAATCAACTAAAAGGTTAAAAAATGATTAGTTACCTCTTGCAATGGAATAGGTGAAGAGTTGAAGAAGAAAAGCCCCAATTCGTGCCTGGTCTTTCAAGGACAAAATGGGACAAATAATGTTGAGTTTGGGATTTTTGAGGGTTTAATTTGAGACTATCCCACTATAGTAGTCACTTATGCTATAGTGTTAATGCTATAGTGGCTATAATCCCGTTATAGTGGGGTATACAGATACTGAACCTATGTAACTCATGTGCGACCCCAAATCTTACAACACATTTTCAAAACATAACATTCCAAAATATACTCTAGTGCCAAGATCTATTTTAGGAGTTATACTTGCCCGAATTCAGTTCCATAAAGATATGTAGACTCCTTAACGTCTTAACTATCAGCTCTAATACTCAAGTCTACAAAGCAACTCCCAACTATTATTGGATTGTCCCCAAGCTCGTCCGACTCAAAATTCATCCCAAGTCTAACCTAGGCTTAAAATTTCCAAATTACTACTCAAAAGTTTTCTAGCCAATTTTCTTCCTTATTGGCCTACCCATGACAACGGGATTAGGTCGTTATAGTAGATACCAATTTATACATCACCTATCTTCGAGTGACCATATAAGAAAATAGAGGCTATAATAAGATTAGAATAGTACCTATTTCGTTGAACAATTGCGGATATATTTGTCTCACATGTCTCTCATGGTCTCCCAAGTCGCTTCCTCGACCGGCCGATATCCCCATTGGACTTTCACCAACTTAATTTTCTTGTTTCTTAGCTTTCAAACATCTCAATAAAGAATAGAAATTGTCTCTTCCTCATATTGGAGGTTCTTATCTAGCAATATTGAATCTCATCTAATGATTTAATCTCTATCCCCGTGGAACTTTTTCAACATTGACACATGAGAGACATGATGGACACTAGACAAACTAGGTGGCAAAGCCAACCTAAAGGCCATTGTCCCTACTTATTCAAGAATCTCAAAAGGACCAATATAGCAAGGATTGAGCTTACCTTTTTTGCCAAATCTTAGTATGCTCTTTATGGGAGACATTTTTAAAAAAGCTTGCTCATTAGCATGAAAATGACATGTCTCTTACCTTGAGGTCAACCTACTCTTTCTATCCATTGTAGCTTCTAGAAGCTCATCTTGATGCTCATCACTTTGGCTTGGGCATCCTTTACCAAGTCAACCACTAAAAGTTTCACATCACCAGTCTCAAACTATCCTATGGGTGATCTACATTCTCTCTCTCATACAGAGCTTCAAAAGAAGTCATGTCTATGTTAAAGTATAGCTATTATTATAAGAGAACTCATACTAAGATGGAACTTGTCCAAATGACCACCTAAGTCTATCACACAAACTCTCAATTCTAACACTTGGATGGTTCACTCTGACTGCATATTGGTCTATAGAGTAAAGGTTGTTCTTAAAATAAGTTGCATACCCAAATTCTCATACAGCTTCCCCTAGAACTTGAGGTAAATTGAGTACCACGATGAGATGATAGAGAGGGGCATCCCATGCAGCCTAACTATCTCTTACACATAAATTTTCACCAACTATTGTGCATTATAATTTACCTTGACCGGAATAAAGTAGGTTGACTTTGTTAGCTTTTCAACCACTACCCAAATAGAGTCCAATCTTCCCATCACCTTGGAAGACCCACAACAAAATCCATGGCTATACTCTCTTAACTCCACATCAGAATAGGCATTTTATGAAGTAAGCCCGCTAGTCTTTAAGGCTCATGTTTCACTTGTTGTCAATTCTGAAATTTGACCATGAACTTAGGTATATCCTTCTTTATTCTAGGCCACCAGTATAAACTCCTCAAGTCCTTTTATACCTTGGTCACATCTGGATGAACAGAATACCTTGAACCATTAGCTTCTATTAATATCTTTTGAGTTATTCCATCTATGCGGGGAACACAAATCCTTTTTTCTAAAGCTAAGCACACCATTGGAATCCATGGTAGCATGGAACAAACACCATTTTTTTGCTAATTTTATTCGAGTCTTCATCTATGAACTATTTGGACTTGATTTATTCAATAAAGGTGGACCTCAATTTCAACATTCAAGACCCCATCTTTCTCTAAGATGCCTAACTTCATAAACTTGCTTCCAATGTCTATATTTCCTTGGTCACTGGGTCGCTTAATTGTGCCCTCAGCTACTCATGCTATTAGGTTCCGGCTTAAGGCATCTACCACTATATTAACCTTGTCCGGGTGATATTGAATGTTGACATCGCAATCTTTGAGCAACTCCATCTACCTCTTCTGACTCAAATTCAGGTATCTTTGAGTGGACACATGTTGCAAAGTGAGGTAATCTGTGAACACCTCACATTTGGCACCATAGAGATAATGTCATCAGATCTCTAAGGAGAACACCACTGCTACCAACTTCAAATCATGTGTTATGTAATTTTGATGATAAACCTTCAGTTGACGTGAGACATATACTTTGACGTTCTTATCCTACATCAACACATCACCCAAACTCATTCGTGAAGCATCACAATAAACAATAAAAAATTTGACCTTCCATCGACTGTGTCAAGATTGGAACTATGGTCAAAAGAGTCTTGAGTTTGTAGAAGCTCTCTTCATATTTATCTATCCACACAAAAGGCGCATCCTTCTGGGTCAACTTTGTCAAGTGGGTGGCAATAAAGGCAACGTTTTTCACAAACCTCTGATAGTAGCTTACAAGTTCCACAAAACACCTCACCTCAGTGACTAACCTTGGCTGAGCCCAATTCTTAAATGCCTCAATCATTTAGGTGTCCATCATCACCCCTTCTTTCGAAATTACATACCCCAAGAAGGAAACAGACGAAACCACAATTCACAGTAGGGGAATTTTGCATATAGCTTTTGTTTCCTTAGAACAACCAGAATTGATACTTCGGGTTTAACTAAATCTATTAGCATATATAACAATTTTTATATCGATTACAACGTCCAAAAGGATATATATAGCATGATTGCTACCCGCATCGTTGGACACAATCATGGTGACAACAACAAATGTTATTTGATGTCTCTTAGTAATTGTTTGAAATTTTCATTTTTCTTTGAACCACTATGGTGATTTATGTAATTATTATAATAATTTAAATAATTCTTGAATTGTCTCAGTAATTCAAACAATGTTGAAGTTGTAGCAAGTATGATTGTTGTGGCAACAACTTTTGTAGCAACTATCATGATTGTTGTAGCAATTGCTGCATAGTTGCTTGATTTTTTGTGAAATTTCTTTCAATGTCTTAAATATTGATGAATGATCATAGTTAGATACAATACTCAGTGAGATGGATGTTTTTATCGACTTTATGAAGTATTTTCCACCCAATAGTCAATGAGATGAATATAAATTTTAAAGGCATAACAAATAGAAGTTGTGTAAAGCTCCACTAACACTTTGACATTTGAATTTAGTGGACCCGTTCTTAAACTTTAAAGATCCAAAAATTAAGAAGAAAGAGAAAATTGTCATGACCTAGCAAAATTATATTATCAAATAAAATAAAAAAAATAAATAAAATGTCACAAAAGATATCATTTGGAAAAGGAGAAGTGATTGTGGGACCTACCAAAATGAATTAAAAATTGTGGATGAGCCCCATACAATTATGATGTTTCCTCCACTTTGTCTATATATATCCACAATCTGTGTAAGGAAAAACACACACCGAAATATACAGAATACTCTCCAACTTATTCTTTGATCTTCAGTTTGATTTTCTATTAAAATCTTTCTAGTTAATTAGATTTTATAATACGTTATCAACATAAAACTCTGCTTATTTAAAGCTGTTTTAAACAGTTAATAAAGGTGGTAAGAATTTTATTTTATTAAATATCTAATATTTCAAAAGTTGAATTTATTGTTCTTAATATTTCTGGATAAATTATTTATTATGGGTACTAAATGCTGAATTATATTTAAAATAAAGCATCCAGTCAAAACCGTGCCAAAACTTTGATATTTCTCCGTCACCATCTTGACGAGGGGATAAAATTACAATATCTTATAATAAAAGATCTCCTAAAATTGTGGAAGAATCTTAAAGAATGATACGACCACGTGAAGTTGATCGTCCTTCCACAAATACGTTAAAATTATGAAAGAATTTAAAAGAAATATTCGACCACCTGAAGTTGGTTATCCTTCCACAAGCACGTCATGATTGGTTAAATCTAAGATTATTAGATTTCAAAAATATAATTGAATATAATTCAATATTCAAAATTATATCACAGCTGAATTTATGTGGAGAAGAAATCATTGAATAAGATAAGCTTAAAAAAAGAAGGAATACTCCACGTTCTCTCCACAAATATGCTCCTGAAGCAGCAATATCGCAATATGGGATTTACTAAACATTCTGAATTGCTTACTCACCTTCTTATTGCTGAAAGACATGCCAATCACTTAAATGCCTTGTTCAACTATATCAGACATCATCAAAAAGAGCCAAAAATCCAGAGATAATTTATGTCTAAAAATAATATAGAACCTATGCATCTGAATGTAGTGGACTACTTAAATACCGGAAGAAATTTTTAATAATGATGAAAATATGGTCATTAATAAATCTGACAATATTTAAAATAATTTTATCTGATTGTTTCAATTCTATTTTTCTGTATGAATTCGTATTTTTATAACTCATATAAATGAATAAAATCACATCTTTCTTATTATATTTAGACTTTTCATTAAATCGCATGAGGTATAATATAAATATTCACTTAATTACTTTTCTCTTTAAAAGAAGGAATGGATATGCCTTAAATTTTGTTTGGATCAATAATCAACCGCGAAGATATTTGTGTAATTGACAGTGGAACAACTCACGCAATTTTTAAAGACAAGAAATAATTTTCTATTTAGAAGAAAGGCAAATGTTTCTACAATATCTAGTAATGCAAAAATAATTGAAGGCTCCAGAAGAGCTACTATATTTCTGCCTAAGAGGCCAAAAATCATTATAGAAAATGCATTATTCTCTTCTAAATCCCCGAGGAATCTGCTAAGTTTTAAAGATATCCACAGAAATGGATATCATTTTGAGGCACTAAATGAAATGAATGTTGAATACTTGGTGTAATCAAGAGTGTCTCTTGACAAAAATATATTTTTGAAAAATTACTGACTTTATCGTCTAGCCTATATTATGCAGAAATTTATGCCAGTGAAGTACATTCAATCGTACACCAGAAGTTTACTGATCCAAAAACTTTTGTTTTATGGCATGACCAAGTAGGTCATCCTAGATCAATAATGATGAGACAAATTATTAAAAATTTCACTGGTCATCCGCTAAAGAACCTGAAGATTCTTGCGAATGACTATTTTCATGTGTTGCTTGCTATCAAGGAAAATTAATTGCCAGGCCATTGACCCTGAAGGTCGGCATCGAATCGCCGAGATTTTTGGAACGTTTACATGAGGACATATGTGGACCTATTCACCAACATAGTGGAGTGTTTAGATATTTTATGGTCCTAATAGATGCATCATCAAGATGGTCTCATGTGTGACCTTTATCATCCCGCAACCTGGCGTTTGCACGGCTACTGGCACAAATAATAAGATTAAGGGCGCATTTCCAGATTATCCAATTAAATCTATTCGTCTAGATAATGCTAGTGAATTTACATCCCAAGATTTTTATGATTACTGCATATTAATTGGGATAAAAATTGAGCATCCGGTAGCTTATGTTCATACCCAAAATGGCCTTGCAGAGTTATTTATTAAGTGCCTACAATTGATAGAAAGACCACTGCTTATGAAATCTAGATTACCCGGTACCATGTAGGGTCATGCTATCTTGCATGCAACAGCACTTGTACATCTCAAACCGATATTAGTATTTGATCAAGAACCAAATATAGCCCATCTACGAATTTTTAGTTGTGCGGTATACGTGCCTGTAGCACCACCTCAACGTACAAAGATGGGCCCTCAATGAAGGTTAGGTATATACGTTGGGTTTGACTCACCCTCTATAATTCGATACCTTGAACCATTGACAGGAGATTTATTTACTGCCAGATTTGCAGATTATCGATTTGATGAAGCAATTTTTCCACAATTAGAGGGAAGAGAAAAAGGAACCCTAAAAAGAAATCCAAGAAATTGCGTGGAAAGTCTCATCACTATCTTATTTTGATCCACGGACACACATCTGGTGAACAAGAGGTCCAGAAGATCATCCATTTGCAAATAATAGCAAATCAAATGCTAGATACATTTACTGATTTGAAATAGATAACTAAGTCACATATCCCTGCAGTGAATGTGCCTATCCAAATTGATGTTCCAAAGGGACCATCTGCAAGTATCACAACTTCTGAATCCCAAACACTCCTGAAGCATGGCAGACCATTGAGTTCAAAGGATAAAAATCCTAGAAAAAGAAACGTAAAAAATAATAAAGATGATACTACAAAAGAACCTCCTGAAGAAGGTGTCACGACCCAACCCCGGAGCCATGACTCATGCTGATTAGGTACTTAAACTCATATTGAATCGCACAGCCACAA
>JAPFFP010036268.1:0-15278 GCA_026153255.1 Solanum medicagineum | reverse complement strand
CAGTTCGAAGACCGGATGAACCAAGTCCATCTCACTAGGCAACTCCTACTCATAGGCCAGCTTACCAATATTCCTCAATACCCTATAAGGACCCAAAAATCTTGGACTCAATTTACTCGTTTTACAAAAATGAACCACACCCTTCATGGGTGAAACCTTCAAATAGACCCACTCACCATCTTTAAATTCAAGGTCCCTTCTCCTCACATCGGTATAGGACTTTTGTTGACTTTGGGCTATTTTCAGCCTATCTCTTATCAACCTCACGTTCTCTAAGGCCTCTATAATTAAATCCAGACCAAACAAAGCAATATTTCCTACTTCAAACCACCCAACCTGTAATCTACAACATCTACCATAAAGGGCCTCAAAAGGAGCCATACCAATGCTTGTGTGATAGCTACTATTATAAGCAAACTCAATCAATGGGGTCATCCCAACTACCCTTAAGCTCCAATACACAAGCTCTAAGCAAATCCTAAAGATTTGGATATTTCTTTTGGCTTGGCCATGTGTTTGAGGGTGAACGACCATACTAAGCTTAACCTTGGTACCAAGACACCTTTGGAAGGACCTCTAAAAGTGTGAAGTGAATTTAGTATCACGATCTGAAATGATAGAAAAAGGCACCCCATGCAACCTAATCAGTAAGAAATGAGCCGACTTTGTTATGCTATCAACCACAACCTAAATAGATTCAATACCCTTTCTAGTCTTGGGAAACCCAACCACAAAATCCATGTTAATTTCCTCCCACAACCTACTAGGAATCAAAATTTCTTGGGCTAGGCCACCTGACCTTTGATGCTCGGCTTTCACTTTTTGGCAATTATGGCAACAATACACAAACTTAGCAATGTCTTTCTTCATACCATCCTACCAAATCATTAGGCAAACACAATTTACCTTGGTATCTAAAGGCACAATTTCCCATTTGGGAGAAAACCTCCACATTACCATCTCTCACCAAGGTCTTCAACTCTAACAAGGCGAGGTTAAGATTTTGCTTAGCCTTTACCTCCTCAACCAATGAAAATTTTGAACCATCAACCACCACTACACAACCATTATCAACCTCTTCCAACCTAAACCCAATCTAGCTAACTGATGGACCTCCCTAGCCACCTCCTTGCTACACCATCAGCATAAGCTAGGCTACCCATAGGTACCACACTGAAAGCATCGGCCACAGCATTGGCCTTACCGGGGTGATAATGCACACTCATATCATAATCTTTAAGAAGCTCTAATCACCTTCATTGTCTCAAGTTGAGATTTTTTTGGGAGAACACATATTGGAGACTCTTTTGATTTGTAAACACATCAACTTACACTCCAAACAAATAATGATGCCAAATTTTAAAAGCAAATACCACGGCGGCAAATTCAAGGTCATAGGTAGGATAATTCTCTTTATGCACCTTAAGTTATCTAGAATCATAGGCTATCACCTTACCATCTTTCAAGGTTTGGAAACTCTTTTCACACTCATCGGTCCACACAAATTTATCCTTTTTTTGAGTCAACTTAATCTTAGGAGAAGCAATAGAAGAGAACCCATTTACAAACCTCCAGTAATAACCCACTAAGCCCAAAAGCTTCTAATATATGATGAAGTCAGAGGTCTAGGCTAATTTCTAATCACTTCCATCTTTTTAGGATCCACCTTAATACTATCCCTTGACACCACATGACCTAGAAAGGCAACCTTTTGTAACCAAACTCACACTTCTCATACTTAGCATACAACTTCTCTTCCCCCAATTGTTGTAGTACCGCCCTCAAATGACTCACGTGCTCCTCCTTACTATTAGAATAAATCAAATTATCATTAATGAAAACTACCACAAACAAATAAAGGTAGGGCTTAAAGACCCTATTCATAAGATCCATGAAGATCGTCGATGCATTGGTCAACCCAAAAGACATAACCACGAATTTATAGTGCTCATACCTAGTCCGAAAGGCAGTCTTGAGAATGTTACGCTCCCTTACTTTCACTTGGTGATACCAGGACCAAAGATCAATCTTAGAGAAGTGATTAGTGCCTTGAAGTTGGTCAAAAAGATCATCAATCCTTGGTAGAGGGTACTTATTCTTTATGGTTACCCTATTAAGTTACCAGTAGTCAATGCACATTCTAAGGGACCTATCTTTATCTTCACAAAGAGAACTAGTATACCCCAAGGTGATTAGCTAGGCCTAACAAAAGCCTTCTCCAACAAATACCTCAATTGCTCCTTCAACACCTTTCACTTCGTCGGGGTCATACGATAAGGGGGAATAGAAATGGGTTGAGTATTGCGGAGGAGGTCTATAGTAAAGTCTATTTCCCTTTCGGGTGGAACTCCGAGAAGGTCATTAGGGAAGTCATTAAAAAACCCATTAACCACCGGAACCAACTCTATAGGATGAATCCCGGACTCAACATCCCTAAACCTCATAAGATGGTAGAAACACCCCTTAGAAATCAACTTTTGGGCTTTAATGCAAGAGATAAACCCACCCTTGAACACCACATCTTGACTCTCTCAGTCAAGGATGGGTTCATTTGGGAATTAAAATTTGACCCTATGGGTTCTACAATCAATAGAAGCATAACATGCATGCAACGAATCCATCACAAGAATGACATCAAAATCCACCATGTCCAACAAAACAAGACCACAAGGCACTATTTTATGCAAAATACAAGTGGGACAATTTCTATAGACCTTTCTAGCAACTATAGATGCACTAATAAGAGTAGACACCTCATAGGACTCACACAACAATTCGGGCTCAACATGAAACTTTTTGGCAACAAAATGAGTAAAAAAAGAAAGAGTGGCACCTAGGTCTATCAATTCACACACATCAAAATCAAAGACTTCTGACATACCAGTGATGACATCAGGTACTTCATCTACCTTTTGTCTCCCTTGGAGAGCATAGAACCGATTGTGCCTTGGGGCACTACCTTGTTGGCCACCTCTTCCCCTAGGAACCGCATTAGCACCTTATGGATGAACATCCTTATCCTTGTTCTGGTTATGAGGGCCATCCATTTCCTTATGCCCCACTTCTCCACAACTATAACAAGCATTAGTATCCCTTAGGCATGGGCGACTATGACCCTTGCCCACATTATGGAGACATAGCATTAGGCACCACCCTGCCATCACCTTGGACCCTTGGGTTGTCGTTGGGAAACCTTGTATTAGGAGCATAAGAAGACCCTTGCCCTTGATGAAACTAGCCACCTTTGAGACTTCAAAATTTACAATCAAAACGTGCCCTTTTGGCCTTACCACTCCTCCTTTTTCTAATCTTCTCCCCTTGTTATTATTTGGCATAGGTCATTAGGTGGGAAATATCCATGTCACTTATCAACGTAGTGGCACGACACTCTTCATTAACAAAATCGGATACCCCCATCAAAAATTTGTTCATCCTAGACCTCGAGTTGGGAACCAATTATGGAACATATTTGCAATGTTGGTTGAACTTGAGGGCATACTCCCTCACACACATAGATCCTTTGTTTAAATTCATGAACTCCATCATTTTGGCCTCCTAATCTTAAGAGGGAAGAACTAGTTAAGGAAAGCCGCCTTAAACTCCTCCCAAAGAATCACATTGTTGTTCCCTTTCTCCTCTTTACATTGGACATACCATATTTGAGCACCACCTTGAGTTTGTATGCTGCCGTCTCTGCCTTCTCTTCCGATCTAACCCCCATGATAGACAACACTTTGCATACCTCATCAATAAATTTTTGAGGGTCCTCATCTACTTTAGACCCATTGAACTTTGGCAGGTTCATCCTCATGAAATCCCTTACCCTAGTTGTCAGAGTTGGAGCATGAGGGGCTTGCGTACCTTGATTGATTTTATTGGTCATGGCTTGAGTTAGCATGACAATAGCATCCCATAACTGTGCATGAGCCGATTGCTCTTCCGGAATGGGGGCTCTTCTTCCTCTTGGGATAGGCATGATCTAGCATAGTAAAGAACATTCATTAGGGGAAAATCATACCTTAACTTCTATAGCACGACATAGAGTAAAAAGAAGGGAAACATTTCCTAAAATGCCCTATAGACTCTTACATATTGTTGTGGTGCACTTTGTAACCATGAATAAGACTATAATCAACATGGTATGTTGGATGCCGAGGACTATTAACAACCTAGTGCTCTAATACCATCTTTGTCACGACCCGGACCTAGTGCCTAGACGTGATACGGCGAATGGGGAATCTGAAGGGACTTCAAACAAGCCTCTTAGCATATCATTAGATATCATTAGTCAACAAAACCAATTAAATAATAACAAGAGAGCATAAAATAAGGGTAAAGTGGCTAAGGGAGTCTCATAGCTTGAAAACATGCAAGAGTCAAGAGAGTCAAGCTGAAAGCATCATTACATCACTTTTCCAACAACACCTCTAAACTTAGAATTGAGCGGGGGCCAAGACAACTTTTCGGGCTCACCCTCATAGTAAAAAACATATAATAAAAGAAAGAGAGTCTTTGCATAACATATGATTAAAAGATATCATCCTCAGAGAGTCAACATTCTTGAAGAGATAGTACTAGCCACGTGGAGGTAGGTGATCAAGTGGAGCTCCAATTCCTACATGGTAACATCATGTAGGCATAGAGTATGCATTAGTACGTTTGAATGTACTAAGTATGTAAGATGCAATGCAACAATAGAAAGGCATCATAATTGAAATGCATAATTCTAAGTAAGAAATAGAATATTAGCAACATGGCATGCGTGAGCAATGCTTGAAGTAAAACATGCTTATATAGAACATATTACATGTGTAGGAAGAAACTATCTTAGTACTTGGAATCCAGGGCATGCCACCCACTTGGAAGTTGGATGAGGTACATGCCCCTCATCTTTGGTAGTACGGGATTGCCACCACCCGATAAGATGGATGAGGTACATACCCTTCATATATGGTAGTACGGGATTTCCCCCACCATAAGGTGGATAAGGTACATACCTCTAATCTATGGTAGTATGGAATTGCCACCATATGACAAGGTGGATGAGGTACATGCCCCTAATCTTTGGTATAGTTAACTTGCCACACTATAGATTCCATGATAACAACTCGTATATACATTCCTTTCATCATCATAAAATCACTTAACTCGTATACCATGCTTTAGGCTTTCAAAAACTCAAGATACCTTAAGTGGAGATTTTATCAAACATTTGGTGGGTGTGTAATGTTAGTATACAACCATGCAATTCAAGAGTGAAATTATATAATAAAACTTAAAGTAAATCAACCCACCAACACTTGGTAATACCCTCATGCAATATACATTGAAACCCTTCATTAAATCTCAAAATAGATCATAGATTCATAGCTCAAAACATGCTTAAATAGTCATACTTTTAAGAGAACCCAACATAATTCATAGTCAAATTTATAATAAATAAGAACCACAAGTAAATCAACTTAGAAACATACAATTTATGTAAAAAAGGAAGGTTGGGTACCATGAGTGAAAAGACCCAATGGTTGAAACCCACATACCTCAACCTTGGAGGTTTTCTTGATGAAGATTTGATTGAAATCTTCAAGTTGAATTAAATCCTTAGATCTGGAATGAGATTAGGACACTTGAATTTGAGTGAAATATTTGTCTATGTGTTTGAGAAGGTTTCAGGGAATGTCTTGTATGATATGAGGTTGAAAAATGACTAAGAATAGGTACTTTTATGCATAGGAAGGCTTAGGCCCAAGACCCCAAAGCCTTAGGAAGAAACTGAAACGCTAGCAACATAATACACTACTCTATGATGGGTCCACATTGTGGAGCTAATGCGAATAGCCTCTGGAAGTGAAATTTTTGCGAAAACAAAATATTCCTACGGTTGTTGTAAAATCAGGGTTAGACCCATCTCCTACTCAATTTTTCCCCCTGATCAAGAATATGGGGCCAAATTTTTGGTATCACGCATGGATTTTGAGATATATGGAAATTACAATTATGGTCATTTTCGAGGCATATTTTTGGCCACTTTTTTGGGGTCATTTCACAAAAAGCATCCGGTCGATGATGGTCTCTGATATATCGACCTTCTGGCCCCTTGCACTCATCTCAGTCAGTCTGAGTTGATCGAGGGGCTTCTTCCCCTTGAATCAACTTTATTTTTACTCTTGTTCTTTCTTTATCTGGAAGATGATAAAAAAAGGAAATAAAAAGAAATAAACAAGTATGAAAGCTATAATTGTAAACCACGATCGAATCTATGGAAGCATTGGTTTATACATTCCTCTTAGTCTCAACTCTAGGGATAATTTTTATCGCTATCTTATTTTGAGAATCGCCTAAAGTTCCAACTAAAAAGAACTTGGGAAGAGTATTGCGAATAATGGTTGTATATGAAGCATAAAACTACCACACCATGATCGGGGAGAATCATCCAAGAGATCTAATTAGCCACTGAATCCTGTATCTAATCATCATTTCTTGGAGACCAGGGACATAGTTAAGTCTATTAGAGATGGCTCTGAGTTCCTCATAAATGAAGTGGTCTGGCTTGGCCCACTCTGTTTGTAGCATGTCCTCTGCATAGATGTTCTATATGCCCACGACATACCATCGACTAGTAAGAGCATTAGGTGGTGATGAACAAGGCAGTACAGAGGACTCTGTATCTGATCCATCCTTAGAGCCTGCCTCAGAGCTGAACTCCTCAGATCCACTGGAGAGTTCAACTACAAAGTGAGGTAGATGATGGTCCCACTTGTGATGAAAGGTCCGGAGAGGCGAGTAACTTTGATGAGATGGGTGGCTGGGTAAATTGCTGAATAGGGTCCAAAACGTGCATGGGTCGCTACTCACTTGGAGCCTATCGTCAAGACTTTGCTCAATTTCCCCTCCATGTTTTGGTGGGTAGTTGTTCTTTCACGTATTTGGTCGACACTTGCCAATAATACTCTTGACGCCAGAGCATGAGGTTTTTGTCGCCAGCATCTTAGTTGGCTATGAGATTGGCTTGGCCTGCCTCATTGCTGAGCAAATTCATAAGGCCAAACTAAAGAAGTCTACCTCCATCCCATTCCCGTATTTGATATACAAGCTCTGTCTAAAGTCGAGGGTGGAGATACTACGTTAGCTAGACCAGATGACTGAGGCCTAGCACACATTGGATCCTAGCATAATCAAGGTTGAAGAGAACCTGGTGGCACTCTTGCAAGCAAAACCTCCACCTATGCCTGAATTATTTACCCCAGCGCCACCATCTGACGCTTCTAAGACTGCCACTACTACTGCTGCTACTGAGGAGAGGCCCCTACAACTCAAGGTAGTTAAGGAGAGGGGGCCCACAATTACTGTTCCTACACCACATGCCACTACTTCATAGGCTACTACTGCGGGTATGAACTATGTGTCCGCCGCATCTATACAGGCCTTGGTGTATAGTCTATCACATGCTGAGTCATAGTTGACTCATCTTGTTCATCAAAATAGGCCATGGGTCTGCTAAGCTGTTGTAGACTTGGAGGGTTGGAGTCAGGCATTCACAATTGCTACTATTTAAGATCATAATAGTACTGTGGATTCCTGCATTAACGCCTTTGAGGAGAGGGTTCAATAGAGATTGGGCTAGGCCTGAACTTTGGATTTATCAACTATACAAATAGAGATCCAGTAGCTTTGAGCTAACATGATAAAAGCACTTGCAGCACTAGTTTGCATAGTTGAGACTATACCTCTGGTGCTGATTCACTTATTTGCTCCTGAAGGTCCTATCCAGTCTTCCCACGGGAAGGGACCCCTTAAAGAGGATGATGAACCAAATGAGAGATGCGTACATGCGAGGCTCAATGAGGAGGAGGAGCTTGAGCTTATCGTGAGGAGATCGATACATGATGAGGAGACAAGATGGGATCGAGAGACAAAACTAGTGATGGATGCTGGCCCCTCCGGACAGAGTACCACCCTGCAAGAGGTGGCCAGACTCAGCCATACACTAGCGCTTATGCACCCAAGTATGTTTTTTGACCCATTATGTTCTATTTTGTTTTGATTTTGCGCATTGGTGACAATGCACATCTTTTTTGATGGGGTGAGTAGTTATGGGCCTTAGTGAAGTCTAAGTAGCTTGAGTACATAACTACCCCAATTTTTGGTCCCGGGGTTTTCTTGCCAATTTTCTTTTTTCTTGTGGATATTTAATTTCTTTTTGAACCGGCACGTTTAGGATGTTTAGATAATATTTTTAGCATATAGTACCAACAATTGTGGCATATAACATGTTTTTCATGTGTTTTTTGAAAACCTGATACCAACCAATAATTTTTTTTTCGATTAACTAGTTAGATAAATTTATGCATGTTTAGGTGTGCGACAATATTTGTCCTGATAAATAAGGGTATATTGAGATAAAAAGCATGATCTGTAAGTTTTTTGTTGATAATGTATGCAGTGCCATGTGAGTGTGAGTATAATTTGATAAATTCATGTGTTTTGTGCTAATTAAGAACTTGCCTTATTGCTTTAAGTTAGATTGTAGATTAATTGGATTAGGAAAGGAACTTAGGTCATTGTTCATAATAAGTCCACTTCAGCCTATACATGACCAACCAAATCGATGATATATCCCTTGTTCCTAATGTTTTAGCGTAACATGTACCTATTCATTGAAAGACCTGATTAACATAGCCTTGTTAGTTTTAAAATCTTGCAATCGACTGGTGTTTCCTTCAACATTTTGTACCTTGATTGAGGCAAAAACCCTAAGTTGAGGGTGGCTACCAAAAGTGCCCTGGTTCGGAGGATAGATATTATGCACATCCACACAAGCTAAAAGCCTAAGTTGAGCGTGGCTGGTGTAAGGGTGAAACAAAAATATAAGGTGGTGCATTAGGAATATGGAGAAAAAGAAAAATCATGTACTGGGTGCAAGAAAAATAAATGATGCCTTAATATAAGCTAAAAAAGCAAATTCGAGTGAAAAACAACGCAAAAAAATGAAAAATCAGAAGAAAGCACCCAGAAAAGCTTGAAATAGGAGAAAGGGGGAATAAGTGAAACTATCAGAGTTGTTAGGGAAATAGTGTAGAAAAATACAGTGTCAAGGAGGGCCTTTAGTCACTATCTTCCCATAATATCCTACCAAATCCCCCTGGGCCTAAGTTACAATCCTTGAAAGTCCTAAAGTGATCCTAGTCCACTTATTTGAAGGTCTGAGTCATAAGTATAGGGGCAAGCTTATGGTATTAGAAGTTATGCAAGAATATTTGTTGTGAGAGTGAGTGATTTTGCATAGTCCCAATGTTAAATAGGAATATATCATTGAGGATCAAATATGAGACTTCTTTCTGTGAGGGCACTTGCATTGCATTGTTAGCGCTAGGCTCATTTAGAGATTTTGGATTGTTGATAATACCTTGCTTATGATGTGCTGACAAATTATAGCACATCTGATGCAAAAAACAAGGGATTTTACAAGTTCTTAATGCGACATTTTGTGGGTTTTATGTATTGTTGTGTTATTTGTGCAGAAAATATAGGCTGGCATGAATTTTGGGAGTAAACTACAGATTTTGATATGAAAATCAAGACGTACGACCACCCTACGAGTTGTTGTGCAAGCTACGAGTCGTACGGTGCTACCGTAGTAATTTTCAAAGAGGTCAAGAATTGGGCCAAGAACTGCAAGCAGGGACTACGAGGAGACCCTATGAGTCCTAGCTCAAGCAACAACTCGTAGCAATGGATCATAGCAGTCAAGTCTAAAATGTCAAGTGTTGACTACGAAAGCCTGATTATGACTCGTAGGTCACCCTACTAGTCGTACCTACGAGTTGTATCTGCTGCCAGTTGGATTTTTTATATTATTTTAATAGTTTAAGATAGGGTTTTGGAAGGAGCTTTTTTTAAAATTCCAATTTACGCAAGACAACTTTGAATATTCTTAGAGAGCATTTTCTAGGGATTAGTGTAGATTTTAGGATTTTGGGGGTTTTGAAATCACTTATATTCAAACTCCATTAATTCAAGCTTGGGGTTTCAACATCAAGGTGGCTTTCTTCTTCATAGTTTTTGGGTAATCTCTCAACCATGTTCAGTACATGCATTGTTTGTGATTTTGCCCTAGCCATGGGTAGCTAAGCACCCACAACTTGGGGTGTTGAGAACCATGAGGAGTTGACTTGAAATAACTGAGATTTTGTGCATTTATTTGGTTGGGTATTTACATGTATTGTCTATTTCCTTTCATTTTGAATTTTGTTTGATGGTGGCCGACACCAATCCCCACCTAGTGTCATGATCCTGACCGAGGTAGTGATAAATAGGTTAAAGGAAATGGATGATAGTATTCAATTTATGTATTCTTGTCTAATCAACCAAACCTAACCAAGGGGAGGTTGACTGGGACAATGGGTAACAGTTAGTTGGCACACATGATTGCCGAACAAGCATCATGGTGAAATTCAACCTTCACCTGCACAAGAGGGCTCGATGAACCTAAGTTACCATTCTACATGCAATGTCTCAATTAGATTTATGTTATCTAGGTTAATTAAGTTAATGAATCATGGGGAACACAATTCCCAAGTTATCCCTCAATTTGATTTTCTTTTCGCAATAGTTGTGTAGTGTTTTTACTTTCTTTCACTTTGAATTGCAGACCCCCCCCCATTCTAGAGAATATAACCGACTGATGCTTCAAATAATTGTTGGTGGATTAATATGTTCAACCCCGTATTCCCTGTGGGTTCGACCCTAACATCTGGTTAGGTTTATACTTGGTAGCGACCACTTTACTATTGGAGCATGAACATCAAAAATTATGGCGCCATTGCCGGGGAATATGGCCAGGTTCTTGACTTGATTTCTCTAGTAGTTAATTCAAGTACTAATTTAGAGATTCTCTTGTATTTTAATTTTGTTTTTGTTTTTGTTTTTTAGTTTTATTTGTAGGGTATAATAGGTTTGTATGCCCAACACAAGGAGACAAGGTAATCCCTTAGTTCCAATAAACTTGGAGATCTACCGAATTGCAAGAAGAATGGCCGAAGAAAATGAGGGGATAACGATTGATGAAGCCATTGGTTAACATGTGGAAGATGTGGGTAAAGATGAAAACCCACCACAAAGAGAAAATAGGCCACACCATAGAGCTTTCAATTAAAATGCACATGGATAGAACTAATATATGTTGAACCTTATGGGCATGGATATTACGAGAGCTATAGTGTTGCCACCACTACCGACCAACACAAAGTTCACCATGTCTAGTGGTCTCCTACAAATTCTTCAAAATCGTGATTTGTTTACGGGCTACCTTTAGAGGATCCATCTCTATAATGTTGCATTTGTTTGCAAGAGTGTGATGGGTACACAAAATCTTTCAATAGATGCAGTTGGTTTAAGAGTGTTCCTTTATCTCTAACTTGAAATGAGGCAATACGATTATCATAACTTCCACAAAGTTCGATCACAAGTTGGGCCGAGCTACAACGAGTCTTTTTAGAGAGGTTTTTTTCCAGGGCCAAAAAGCTTAAGCTCAAAGATCAAATAAAAAATTTTGAACAATTGCTGGGTGATTCAATTAGTACTACGTGGGAAAGGTTCACCAAGTGCTTGAGGATGGTTCCAAGATTACAAAATTATTGATGATGCCTTAGTAGAGATCTTCTATCGGGCTCTTGATGAGAATAGTCAAGCTTGTACCGATACAATCATGGGAGGCATATTTCTTGATCAACCTTTTACACAAATTGCCGAAAGAATGGAGCAAGTGGTCAAAACACATAGAGCATGGGGCCAAAGAGATAGAGGTGAAACTAAAACTTTATGTATGGTGAACCAACAATGAGCAAGCCAAGGTAAATTAGGAGATTATACAACAACTTGCTCAACTTCGCACAAGTATGGACTTGGTCTTGAAACAAAACCAAGCAACTATTTATGCGGTGACTCACCAACTTCCAAAGGCGCCCATGTATGAAGAATTCTTCTTTGATGAAGATGCTTGCTTTGTGAGTAACTAATCGGCGGATTTCCAAAACAATCCCCAAGGGTCCAACATGGACTATTGGAGGCAAGGTTTCGGGAATCAAGGTTGGAACTATAGTAGAGAGCTCTATGTGCCTCCCTACCATCGTGATGCTGAGTCTAGCAATTCTAGGATTGAGGAAATGTTTGACAAGTTGTTGAAGAGAGCCGATCATCAAGATGAGACTCTAAAGGGATGAAATTGGATATTTCAAGTATCAATCAAAAGATAGAGTCTCATTTGGTGGCCATCAAACAATTGGAGCAACAATTTGGTCATGTGTCTTCCCAGTTGAACCAATGCCAAAAAGGTACTTTGCCAAGTAATATGATTTGAAATTCAAATTATGATAGGCATTGCAATACGGTCATGATGAGAAATAGGAAGAGCACCATAGATCCCCTAATGTTGGTGGTTGATGATGAAGCTTGGGAGAAGGGTGTTGATGACAAAGTTGTGGTTAAGGAAGATGGTTTGGAAAGCAATGGGATGCAAAGTGAAGAGTTGAAAGAACAAGAAAAGCCCAAGATGATCCCAAATCCTCCTTCCCTTTTCCCTCAAAGACTCAAGAAAAGGGAGGAGGATAGTAAATTCAAACACTTTCTTTCAATGCTAAAGGAATTTTCCATTAACATTCCCCTTCTGGAAACCATGGAGAAAATGCCCAGGTATGCTAAGTACTTGAAAGATTTGGTTAGGAAGAAGCGCACGATAAGCAAAGAGCTTTCGTAAGAGCTCCAACAATGTAGTGTCATCAGGACCAAATGCTTAGTCCAATAAAAGGAAGATCCCGATGTATTCACCATTCCTTGCACCATTGGTGATGTAGAGTTCTCTAGGGCACTATACGACTTAGGAGCTAGTATTAGTTTGATGCCTCTTTCCATTTTCAAAAGCTTTATTTTTGGTACTCCTACTCCCACAAGAATACGGTTACTCATGGCAAATAGAACTATCAAAAAGCCAGAGGGGATACTCTTTGATGTACTTGTAAAAGTTGATAAATTCATCTATCCCGCTGATTTCGTGACCCTTGATTGTGAGGTTGACTTTAAGTTCCCATTATATTGGGAAGACCCTTTCTGGACATCGACAGAGCCATGGTGGATATGGATTCCGGTCAACTTTGATTCAGGGTCAGCGATGCAAAGGTTATTTTTGACATACGCCAATCAATGAAGCACACAAATGAGTTCAAGAGCAAAGTGTGGTGCATTAAATATTTCTGATGATGGATGATGACAAAGTTGGGACACGATTTTAAACAAGGTGTTCTTGGGAGGCAACCCAAGTATCTTTCATGATTTTCTTTGTTTTTAAGTTTATTTTGGTTGTTTGAACTATTAGGTAGTGGATTGATTTTTGGGTTTTGATTTTAAAGACATTGAATCAGCTGTGTTGTTTTTAATGATTGGTGTGTTTTGAGATGTTGTTTTGCAAGTGTGAATCAAGTGTCGAAAGTATGAAGAATGACATTTGAAGTAGGCTCTACAACCAAGCCTATGAGCCGTAGTGCACTCTTGTAGTCATGCCTCGTAGAGGAGGACAGTGTTGGATTAAAGTTGGTATATATACTACGAGCCAACCTTACAATTTGTAGTCTATACGAGTCGTAAGTAGGGTTCGTAGTACCCAGGTATGAATTCTGAATTTTTCAAAGTGTTTGGGTCTACAACAAAATCGTGACCTACAAGTCGTAGGAAGCCCTACAACTCGTAGTCAGGGTTTTGTAGCCTCTATCTGCAGAATTTTAAAAGATGACCTGATTTGTTATAAAAGGGGTCAAAATTCATTTTGACCCCTAATTCCTTATTTTTAATACCTAATCCACAAAGTATCCACAAATTATTCTCCCCCTCACTATTTCGACGCATTTTTCGACCTACCCACATTAATTTCCGGTCACTTTTTCTAACGAGTCTATCAACTAGGGTTTCGGCTTCCCCTTTTCTCCCTCATTGAGTTTGATTGCTTGCCATTTTCTAAAATGGTATGTTTCTTGGTTAAATTTTGCGCACAAATATTATGTATCTCTTGAAACCATTGAATGATTGTGTGTTTGAGACTAGAAGTAGGACTACCCACAAGACGATGGATACATTGAAATGAGAATTAGGGTTTTGTCGATTAGACTTCCATAATGTTGTTCTAAATTATGAATTCGCCCTTGTTGGTTAATTGCGATAGTGATCTCTTGTCATGTCTAGTGCTGATCATAGGTGAGTAGTGAATACCTATTGGTCGATTAGCTATTGGATTCATGTCAGGGTGTATTTTGATTGTGGGTGTATGTTTGGGTTAGGAATGATCTTTTGAGATAACCCTTGTATGCATCTGTGTTTGATCCCTTTAAACTTCCATGATTTTGTGCTAATGTTGATTGCTATGATATCAGGGATCGAAAATTCTTAGGTAATTCTCGAATGTGTTGGGAAGTTGCCGGTTGATGGTCTAATTATTGATACATTTTGAGGGGTAATTGCTAGTTTGAATTTTCTTGAATAGGGTAATATGAAAATTGATATGCCTATTGAATCGATTGAAAGAGTTGCTTCAAATGATGTATGAATTAATTTAGATTGATTAGGGTTTGTGTGGTGAAGTTATAGGCACTATAGGTGACTGTTGCTCCCTACAAAGGGCCACTACGACCTGTAGGTGTTATACGGGTCGTAGTGGGCCTTTGTAGGGAACAACAGGCACCTGTGGTTCCTTAGCATTTACCATACGTGACCCAACTACGAGTCGTAGTGTCCACTACGAACTGTAGTGAGGGTTAGGACCTGTCTTGTACTTTAAAATATTTCTAAAAATTGCTACGAGCCTAGACTACAACTCATAGGTCATCCTACGAGTTGTACCTATGTCTTGTATCTACAAAACGACAGCTAATGCAGTGTAAATTTTTCTATGTCTTACTTTTTGGTTTTTGTTTCTTGTTGTTTCTTTTTCTATTTGTTCCCTAATTGTTTAGACATAATGGTGCTCATTTGAGGTATGGGGTATAATTTTCATGTACAATACCTCCAAAGGATAAAAATACTATCTGGGCCTTTAATAGAAAGTTGATAGATGAGGCCTCAGATACCGAGCAGACAGAGGCATCAGAGAAGGTTCATAGGGTCCGAATTGATTCAAACGCAAATGTCCATCAAGCCAGATTTAGACACTATGTTTTATCATGTTTTTGGATACTTTTGGATGTTTTATTTTGGATGAATGGTTTTAATTTAGCTTTATATATATATATATATAT
>JAPFFP010036257.1:0-15281 GCA_026153255.1 Solanum medicagineum | reverse complement strand
AAAAAAAACAATTCCACTTGATATCTCAACGCTTAAATCCCGACTTATTCGAAATTTGCAACATTTGTCTCAAGTTCCCAAGCACTCAAATATTTCATAATACGGGTTCTAACAGACATAGATTTTTCTCGCCTGATGACATATGCCGAACAAATGTAGGGGGAGAAGCTGAGGAAATGCAGGAGTGGTGAGGCCAAGGGGGACCGTTTTGATGGTAAGTTCCAAGGTCTCAAAAGTGGTCAGTTTCATCAAGGCCAAGGGCCTTCTCATGCTCCTAATAAAAGGTTTGCCAATAACTATCTAAGAGCCCAAGGTGATAGTGGTGTGGTGCCTAATGCTATGTGTCCAAAATGTGGTAGGGCTCATAAAGGCCCATGTTTGAGGGACACCAATGCTTGTTTTGGTTCTGGTGAAGTGGGTCATTAGAAGGTTGATTGTCCTCGTAATCAAAAAAAAAGGTGAAGATGTTCGTCTGCAAGGCCGGGGTGCAAATGCGGTTCCTTTGGGAAGAGGAGGCCAACAAGGTGGTGCCCCAAGGAACAATTTGTTCTATGCTCTTCAAGGGAGGGAAGGGGTAGATGAGGTTCCTAATATCATCACCGGTATGTTAAAAGTCTTTGATTTTGATGTGTATGTATTGATAAACCTGGGTGCCATACTTTCTTTTGTTACTCTTTTTGTTGGCAAAAAGTTTCATGTTGAACCCAAATTATTGTGTGAGTCTTATGATGTGTCTACTTTTATTGGTGCATCTGTTGCTGCTAAAAAGGTCTATAGAAAATGTTCCATTTGCATCTTGCATAAAATAATGCCTTGTGATCTTGTTTAGTTGGATATGGTGGATTTTGATGTCAATCTTGAGATGGGTTGGTTGCATGCATATTATGCCTCTATTGATTGTAGAACCCGTAGGGTTAAATTTCAAGTCCCAAGTGAACTCGTCCATGCGTGGGAGAGTCATGATGTGGTGGTCAAGGGTAAGTTTATCTCTTGCATTAAAGCCCATACGTTGATCTTTAAGGAGTGTCTCTATCATCTTGTGAGGGTTAGGGATGTTCAGCCTAAAGTCCTCCCCATAGAGTCGGTTCTGATGGTCAAAGAGTTCGTAGATGTCTTACCTAGTAGGATCCCCGGTGTTCCTCCCGAGAGGGAAATAGATTTTGGCATAGATCTCCTTCCCGACACTCAACCTATTTCTATTCCTCCTTACTGTATGGCCCCGATGGAGTTGAAGAGGTTGAAAGAGAAATTAAAGGATTTGTTGGAGAAGGGTTTTATTAGGCCTAGCCAATCAACTTTAGGTGCACCGGTGTTTTTTGTGAACAAGAAGGATGGTACTCTTAGAATGTGCATTGACTACCGACAACTTAATAGGCTCACCATAAAGAATAAGTATCCTCTACTAAGGATTGATGATTTATTTTACCAACTTCAATGGGCTAGTCACTTCTCTAAGATTGATCTTCGGTCTGGGTATCATTAACTGAAAGTGAGGGAGTGTGACATTCCCAAGACAACCTTCCAGACTAGGTATGGGCACTATAAATTTGTGGGTAGTGTTGCAGATATTGAGGAAAGAAATGCTATTTTCTAAGTTCGATAAATGTGAATTTTTTTTGAAAGAGGTGGCATTCTTAGGGCGCTTGGTGTCGGGCGAAAGGATCAAAGTAGACCAAAGAAGATGAAGCTAATAAGAAATTGGCCTAGACCCTTGACTCTAACAAATATTAGGACTTTATTGGGCTTGGCCGGTTATTACCGGAGGTTCATGAATGGTTTCTCTTCTATTGCCTTTCCTTTGACAAGGTTGACACAAAAGAAGGGTAAATATTTATGGACCAATGAATGTGAAAGAAGTTTCTAAACTTTGAAAGATAAGCATACGTCTGCTTCTCTTTTGACTCTACTAGAAGCGTTGGAAGTGTTTGTTGTGTATTGTGATGCTTTGAGGACCAGTTTGGGGTGTGTTTTGATGCAATACTGAAAGGTCATTGCCTATGCTTCAAGGCAACTAAAAGTGCATGAGCGCAACTACCCCACCATGATCTTTAATTAGCGGCAGTCGTATTTGCCTTGAAGAAGTGGCATCACTATATGTATGGGGTCCATGTACAGGTGTTCACCGACCATAAGAGTCTCCAGAATGTGTTCACCCAAAAAGACTTTAATTTGAGGAAAAGAAAGTGGTTGGAGTTCCTTGAAAATTATGACATGAGTGTGCACTATCATCCCGGTAAGGCTAATATTGTAGTCGATGCTCTAAGTAGAGTGTCCATGTAGTGTATGGCTCATATTGATGAGGGAAAGAAAGAAATGGCAAAGGAAGTTCACTGGTTGGCCAGATTGGGAGTTAGATTGAGTGAAGCCAAAAATGGAGATGTGGTCGTGGTAGATGGTTCTAAGTCTTCCTCAATTGAGGAGGTCAAATCCGAACAAGACCTTGACCCCACATTTTTAGAATTGAAAGCTTAGGTGAAAGATGGCAAGGTAGAGTTTTCTCCCAAGAGGGAGATGGAGTCCTTAGGCACCAAAGTAGGCTATGTGTTCTCGATGTCGATGTTTGAGGATTCTGATTTGAGTGAGGCTCATAATTCATCATATTTCATTCACCCCGATTCTACCAAGATGTATAGAGATTTGAGGAAAGTATATTGGTGGGGTGGTATGAAGAGAGATATTGCCAAGTTTGTAGTCGGTTGCCATAGTTAGCAGCAAGCCAAAGCCAAACATCAAAGGCCAGGTGTCCTATCCCAAGATATAGAGATTCCTAAATGGAAGTAGGAAGAAATGAATATGGATTTCGTGGTTCGGTTACCAAGGACTAGGAAGCACTTTAATTCCATTTCAGTTATTGCTGATAGGATGACGAAGTCGGTTCACTTTTTACCGGTTAAGAAGACTTATGGTGCACAAGACTAAAAGGAGAGACCTTGAATTTGAAGTTGATAATTTGGTATATTTTAAGGTTTCACCAATGAAGGGTATAGTCCGATTTGGCAAGAAGGGCCAGTTAAGTCCTAGATATGTAGGTCCTTACCGGATTATAAGGCATGTTGGTAAATGATGTGCTGCCAAAATACAACGCATTTCATGCTTAAAACTTAGGATGTTGTATGTTCTCAAAGCAATATTTGTGGGTTTTATGTGTTTTTCTGTTTAGATATAGGAATATAGGTTGGCCATGATTTAGGGAAAAACTGCAGAAGATCGCTAGTTTTTGGTTATTTACTAGACCCTCCAAGGATCGTAGAGAATTCTATGAGTCGTAAAGGAAGTTTCATGACAAATTCTAATGAGGGATGAATTCTGAAGATCAGCTCAACGAGACATGCATATGGGTCGTAGAGCACTCTACGAGTCGTATTGATAGGTTTCATGAAGATTTCCAGTGAGGGATAATTTGATGAAGTTGAAGCCTATGAACATGCAGTACGAGTCGTACAGTGGTGTCATAGAAGAAAAGTCCAAAATTCCAGGAGCTAATTACTAGACCCTGACTACGAGCTGTAGAAGACACTACGAGTCGTAGAGACCTCTCGTGAAGTTTGCCAACCAATTTTTCTATTTGTAATTATTATATAGTATTTTTAGGTTATTTTTCAAAGGAGGACATCATTATTCAGTATTTTTAGGGTTTCTACTTGGAGAACTCAATACCTGAGAGAGAAGATTGTGAGAAAACACTTGTGGGTAAACATGATATTCAAGCTTGTGATTCTAATTCTTCTTGGCTTTGCTTAATCTTAAACTTGATCTTGAAACTTCTGATTCTGATTCTTCTTGGGTTTGCTTGATCTTAATTAAATTGTGTAAGTGTTAAATTACATTTTCTCAATTCATAATTTCTTCATCTACACAGAGTATGAGTAGCTAAATCAACAACTAGGGTTGTGGGAACCATGAAGAACTACCGAAGTAAACTCGGATAATTTGCGATTCTTGGATTGGGTATATGCATGTAATAATCAATTCTCTTTGTTTTGCATGTTTTCTAGTGGTGGCCAATATTAGAACCCACCTAGTGTTATTGACTAGACCAAGGTAGTAATGAATAGGAAAAGAGATTGATTAACAAGATTCGATTGATGTGTTCTCGTCTAATCAACTGAACTGGGCCAAGGGGAGGTTCAACTGGGACATATAGATAATGGTTAGTATTGCACAATATAGAGATGGTCCAAGTCGCATAGTGAAATTCGACTCTCACCTTTGACCAGAGGGCTTGGTGAACATAAATTATTGTCCTTCATGTTATACACTATACAAGAATCGGGTTATCCAATGATACTAATTTGAGGAATCATGGGGAACACAATACCCTAGTTGCTCTCTATTATTGTTTGTCTCTCCTGATAATTAGTTTAGTTTATTTTCTTATTGATTATTGCAATAACCCCCTTTCGAGGAATTGAGTTGGTTAACTACTTGGATTGTTTATTGGTGAATTTGTCTTGAGTCTACGTATTTCTTGTGGGTTCGACCCTAACCCCGATTAGGTTTTTTATCTTGAAAATGACCACTTTATCCTCTAAAAGGGAGGTGTAACTTGGGCGACATCAAAGAATTTTGCACCGTTGCAAGGGAATACAGTTAGACCTAAGTTGATTCATTAAGTAATTTGAGTGTTAATCCTTAGTTCCCTTAATTTTTTTACTTTTATTTTTATTTTTGTTTCTTCGCTGGGTGTACAAGTAGTGCGTGCCCAATAATAAGATTCAAGGCAATCGCTTAATTTCGCTTAATCCAGAGATCCACCGAACTATAAGAAGAATGGCCCAGGAAAATGCCAAAAATGTGGCCAATGCAGACTTCAACTGAGATAATAATGATGATGATCGAAATGATAACCCACCTCCTTTGGAGTATATTCCATGGCCTCGGGAGTTTAATACCAATGCTTACCATGGAAACAATACAGGTTGAACCCCATGGCAATGGATGTGATGGGAGCTATTATGTTGCCACCACTACCGGTAGACACAAAGATCACAGTCTATAGTGGGTTACTTCAGATGTTGCAGCCATGGGCTATTTGCGGGCTTGCCATTAGGGACACAATCAGTCTATGGATGTTGTGGGACTTCGTGTCTTCCCATCACTCTCACGAGCAATGCTGCCTTATGGCTATTTGAGCTACTGTAGAGTTCAATCACTAGTTGGGAAAATTTGCAGAAGATCTTTTTGGAAAGGTACTTTCCTAGATTAAAGAGACTCAAGTTGAAGGACCAAATCAATAATTTGAGCAACATCCTGGTGATTCGATAAGCACTACATGGGAGTGATTTAGGAAATGTCTGAGGAGCGTTCCTGACCATAAGATAGTTGATGATGTCTTGGTGGAGATCTTCTACCATGCCCTTGATTAGAACAGTCAGGCTTGTACCGACACTATCATGGGGGGCATGTTTCTAGATCAACCATTTGCAAGGATTAATGAGCATATGAAGCAGGTGCTCAAGACGAATCATGCATGGGGATAGTGAGATAGAGCTTCTATAAAGATTTGATGTGTTGTCAGTGTGGGTTTAGAGCAAGCCAAAATTTAATGAAGAGATTATGCGATAACTTTCTCAACTTCACACGAGCATGGATGTGGTGATCAAATAGAACAAAGAGACAGTCAATGTAGTGGTTCACTAACCTCCACATGCACCTATGTACATAGGGCCATACTATGAGGAGAATGTATGTTTTGTGAATGATCAGACGGGGGGTTTCCAAACCAACACCCAAGGGTCCAATCAGGATTATTGGCTCCAAGGTCAAGGAAACCAAGGTCTGAGCTATGGTAGAGATGGAGCTTTCGAAGACAACCGTGGAGGTTACTATGATAGGAACAGGGTTCTAGATGTAGATTGTGGTTGTAAAGAAGGCTTCAGAAATGGTTCTTATGTGCCACCACACAATAAAGACATAGGTACAGGCAACTCCAGTACTGAGGAGATGTTTGATTGCCTATAGAAGAAGGCTGAGACACAGGATGAGACCCTAAGGGGCATGAAAATAGAGATCTCTAGTATTAATCATAAGATCGAGTCTCATTCTATGGCTATTAAACAACTTGAGCAATAGTTTGGTCAAGTGTCAACTCAGTTGTCATGACACAAGCCTAGGGACTAGACGTGACTGGCGAATGAGGAACCCGGAGGAACCCCAAACAAGCCTCATGACATATCATTAGACATCCTTGATTGCGGAAGCAATGTAAAACAACATAAGAGATATAAACCAGGGGAATTGGGACTGAGGGAGAGAGATTGGGACTTAAGTAATATGCAAACGTTTAGAAAACAAGGCAAGGGATTAAGAAGAAAAAGCTTGCGTAACATCAAAATAAAGAGACAAAAGTGTCAAAGCTCATATCATTGATACAACCATGTCCAACAATACCTTTACTGAATAGATAAAAGTGTGGGCCAAGAAAAAGCAACCGAGCTCACCCTCATAGTCAAGATAGAAAATAAAGAATAGTGTCTCAATGCATAATAAGAGAAACATATACTAAGGTCCCCGAAGTGGAGGACTCACCAACTAGATTGAGTATTTGTACCGAACTAGCCACGTGGAGAAGGAGGATGATCAACTTGGGCTTCGATCCCTACATGGTGATATCATGTAGGCAAGAGTATGCATTAGTATGTTTGAATGTACTAAGTATGTAGGATGCAACAAAAGCTAATCATCATAGTCAAAATGAATAACAATGGGCAATAGGCATAATATAACAATATGGAGTGTATGATCAATGCATAAGTAAACCTTGCTTAAGTAACTCATGCTCATATGGAATATCATATGTGTAGAAGAGACCAAGCTAAATTTCCAAATGTGCAGCCCTTTGGTAGATTACTGATGATGCCGCCCTATCACTTAAGTGGATGAGTACTAACCCTCATCTAGGTTGGTGATAATGCCGCCCCATCACCAAGGTAGAGAAGTACAGACCCTTCCCTAGGTTGATGAGTACAAACCCCCATCTAGGTTAGTGATGATACCACCCCATCACTTAGGTGGATGAGTATTAACTCTCATCTAGGTTGGTGATAATGCTGCCTCATCACCAAAGTGGATAAGTACAAACCCTTCCCTAGGTTGATTAGTACAAACGCCTTTCTAGGTTACTGATGATGCGACCCCATCACTAGGTGGAGAAGTACAAACTCTTCCCTAGGTTGATGAGTACAAACTCCTATCAAGGTTATCCTAGTTCTTAGTCCCCCTGAATTGGGCATGGTCTATTGCAACACTTTATATAGAATATATCATATACATAAGTTCATTTCATCATCATATTGTCAATTATATCATATCTCATGCTTTTGACCTTCAACTCCTCAAGAAACCACATTTGGATATTTTATCAAACACTTAGAGGGTGTGAAATGGTAGTAAAAACCATGAAACTTAGAGATGAAATCATGCAAGAAAATACATTGTAAAACTATCGATCAACACCTTGCAACAAGCTCAAGCAATATACGTCAAAACCCCTCATCATATATTACAATAGATCCAACATTTATATCTCAAAACATAGCAAAACAATCACAACTTTACATAGCTTTAACATAGTTCATAGACATGTTCATACTAGTAAACCCATTTGTAAAATTAACTTTGAATCATGACAATTGAGTAAAAAGGAGATTAGGGCACCATTGGTGGAAGGACCCAATGGTTGAAACCCACATACCTTGACTTTGGAGAGTTTCTTGAAGAAGATTTGAAATGGAGGCTTGAAACTTGAATGAAATCCTTAGATCCGGATGAGTTTTGAGACTCTTGAATCTTGAGGAGGACTTGAGGCTTGACTTGGTTTCCTTGAATTTCAACAAGACTTCTTGAAAACCTTGAGAATGGATGGAGAATTTGGTGAGGATTAGAGAGGATTTTGAGAGATTTTTTTGTTGGTTTTTAGGGCTCAAAATGGCTAGACAATGAGGGATTTTCATTTATATTAGGTATAAGGTTTTTATCCAATTGCCCTGGAGTGAAAAGACCAAACTTCAGAACTTTTTGAACTGGTCCGCGTCAGGTCCGCATCGTGGACCCATCGCGGACAACTACTGTTTTTGCAAAGTTTCACCAAAAAGTATTTTTCTTGGAACGGAAAAGGTATACCCCTTAGGTACTCGTCTCCCCACACAATTTGCCCTTTGAAAAAGAAAATTCAGTCGGATTTGCAAAATTATGCACAAATTTTGAGATATTAAAAAAATACATCATAGAGTCTTTCCGAGCTACATGGAGGGGTGTTTAAGTATCCCCGATTTGAGATATAAGGGAACTACGATTATGGGGGTATTCCTAGACAAGTGTAGGGTGTTATAATATCTCCTCCTTGGGAACATTCGTCGCCGAATGTCGAAGAAACGTATATAAGAAGAATAATCATGAGCAGATCAGCCCCAACAAGAATGCAACAATACATTTAAAACACCATTTTGAAAATGTCAACATAAGTGTCAAAAATTGTCACGAACATGTCAACATGAACATGAATGAATGCATATGACATAGGGGCTGAAACATAAGACTTGAAATCACAAGAAGGGGTTCAAATGTTATCATAAGCTTGAATAGAATGAAAAAGGTACAGATATCGCTTTTCCAGGCCCGCTCCGACTCCCCGAGAGATACTTTCGACTTGACGATTCTTCCAAAGGGCCTTGACAAACACTACACCATTACCAATCAACTTCTTCAACACCTCCATCAAATACCTCCACTGGGTCCTCTTCCTAAGGCAACTTATCCATCATAACACCCACAATCTTATGAGTTTTACAGCACTATAGTCACCACCACATCCCTTCAACCTAAAAGCATGAATAACCGGACAAACCATAACCACCATAGGCAATTCCCAAACTTATGCAACCTAACCAACCCACTTGGTACTATTACCACCATTTTCCCCTTGGGAGACAACCCCCACTCTATCATCTTCTTACCCAAAACTTCCAACTCTTTTGAGGCAGAATCAAGGCATTGCCTAATCTAGACTCTTAACCTAAGAAGATTTGGAACCATCAAGAATGCCACACCACCATGCTCAACTTCCCTCAACTTAACTTCCAATCTAACCATCGATGGAGCCCACTAATATCCTCTTTGCCACCATCAACAAACATGCTAGGCTACCTAGAGCACCGACCGCAACATCAGCCTTACCGGGGAAAAAATAATGCATCCTCAGTCATAATCCTTAAAGAACTCTAACCAACTTCTTGCTATCCATAATGAACACTTACCATATTTAGCAAATAACCTCTCATCCTCCAAGACTTGCAACACTACCCCCAAATGATTCACAACCTCTAAACAAATCAATACCTCATCACTAGAGACCACCACAAACATATCAAGGTAGGGTTTTAAGACCCTACTCAAGAGACCCACAAACACCACCGGTGCACAAGCCCACCAAATAACTCCACCAACAACCAAAATGCTCATTCATAGTTCAATAGGACACTTAGGGTTATTACCTACCCTCATCCACATTTGGGAGCAAAAATCGAACCAAAGATCAATCTTAGAGCAGTGACTAACCCATTGTAGTTGACCAAATAGATCGACCATCGTTACCCATCATATTACAACCTTATGGGTTCTACAATCATTAAGAACATGCTATGCAAGTAGCCCAAATTACCCCAAGACCACCAAAACAACAAGTTAAGTCATTATCCCACAAGAATACTTTATAATATGTATGTATATACTTTCAAAGAGGTAATAGTCATTTTCCAAATCATTTCAATGGACAATTGGGCTTAAAATCCAAATACCATTCATAATAATTCATACTTAGGCTCAAATACCAAAATCATAATTTCATAGTCATAATACTCATACATAGGAATAGCCCATTCATATACTGAAATGGTGCAAGCACCCAAAATGCTTAAGAGCCAAAATCAAAGACATATATGCGATCACAATATTGTCATAACCAACCTTTTATCAAATCATATCATAAAACAAAATTGGGCTTACCCCTTACATAATTTTCAAAATAATCCATGTACATGAATGCATATACTATGAAGAATGAGGAAATGACATGGGTAATTAAGACTCCATTTAAAAATCAATATTTATAATATAAAGTTGAAGTGAAAACATAAGTAATTCCATATTTAAATCCATAGTGTAATCTCTCACGCATAAATAATTTAAAAAGGGAACATACATACTTATAACTTCATAGACCCAAATTAAATCATCATATAACAGTTTAAATCACATTAAAATCATCAACTAAACACTACCCATACATTAATAGAATTTTAGGAATCATAATATTCAAATCCCAAATTAAAATAAGTAAAATCCATGTGGATTTTCTTGAAAATAATTTTGGGTTTATTCAACTGGAAGGGATCAAGGATCAACCCTAAACACATGAATCCTACTAGCACCAAGGAATAACACAAGAAATTTCAACTCCCGGACATATCAAATCACCCCACTCGAAATGTCGGTCTCCACATTGGCCTTACTTAGGGTCAACTAAATCATAGGGGAAAATATAGAAGAGAACTTGTTCAAAAACTCCGGTAATAGCCCGCTAAACCCAGGAAGCTCCTAACCCAAGGAAGTCAAGGTTTAGGCTAATCTCTAATCACCTTCGTCTTACCAGGGTTCACCTTAATACCATGACCCGGCATCACACGACCTAGGAAGGCAACCTCTTACCACCAAAACCCCCATTCCTCCTATTTAACATCCAACCTTCTTCGTTAAACTTGTAGTGCTACCCTCAAATGATTCACATGCACTACCTCGCTAGGGAACGAACCATATTATCATTACCAAAACCACCATAAACTTATTAGAGTGGGGACTAAAGATCTTACTCATGAGACTTATAGACATACCCGGTGTACTAGTCAAACCAAAGGACAGTACCCCAACATCCAAAATATCGAAAAGGACATTCAAAGCCTCACCTACCACCACCAACAATTTTATAAACAAAACAACTTAGGTTCAACACCTCCAATTCTCACAAGATGAAGAATGCAACCCCTTAGAGAGCAATTGTACCTTAAGACAAGAACGGACCTACCTCTTTTGCTACCACTTGACCACCACATCATGACTCTTCCACTCAAGGATAGGTTCATTAGGAATTGGAATCTAATCCTATGGTCCTACCATCCATGAAGAAACAACATGCAAGCAACCATTCCATCCGTAGTATGACATCAAAACCACCAACCCAACTCCAACGAGTCACAAAGCAAGACATAATGCAATACAAACCCAGATTAACACCTATGAACTTTCTAGCAACAACATACCAAACCAATAGATAAACACCAAAGCTTCACATCATAACTAGGGACACAAAAGAAGCCCATTAGCAACCAAAAATAATAATGAAGGAAATAGCAGAACCCGGATCCATCAAAATCAAAACTTTAAACTTATCTTCCTTCGCCTCTCTCTTTGAAGCGGCAAGATCAACTAGAAGAGCAAAGAACATTCGTTAGAGGGAGAACCCTATCCCATTTCTAAAGCACGACATAGACCATGAAGAAGGGAAACATTTTCTAAAATTTCTCATAGCCTCTTACTCATTGTTGTGGTGCACAACAAAACCATGAATAACACTCTAATCGACGCGGTGTGTTGGACTCTGAGGAACTATCAACCTAGTGCTCTGATAAAATCTTTGTAACGACCCAAGCTTAGGGCCTAGACGTGATCGATAAATGGGGAACCTAGAGGAAACCCAAACAAGCCTCATAGCATATCATTACACATCCTTGGTTACGGAAGCAATGTAAAACAACATAAGAGACATAAAAAAGGGGAATTCAAACTAAGGGAGAGAGATTAATACTTAAGTAATATGCAAAGGTTTAGAAAATAAGGGCTAGGGACTAAGGGAAAAAAGCTTGCGTAACATCATAATCAAGAGACAAAAGAGTTAAGGCTCATATCATAGAAACATAGCATGTCCAACAACACCTTTACTACATAGATAAGAGCGGGGGCCAAGACAAAGCAACCCAGCTCATCCTCACAGTCAAGATAGAAGATAAAAAAGAGTGTCTCGATACATAATATGAGAAACATATTCTAAGGTCCCCGAAGTGGAGGATTCACCAACTAGATTAAGTAGTAATGAACTAGCCACGTGGAGGAGAGGATGATCAACTTGGGCTTCGATCCCTACATGGTGATATCAAGTAGGCAAGAGTATGCATTAGTACGTTTGAATATACTAAGTATGTGGGATGCAATGCAATAAGAGCTAAGCATCATAATCAAAATGCATAACAATAGGCATAGTATAACAATATGGAATGTATGATCAATGAATAAGTAAAACATGCTTAAGTAACTCATGCTCATATAGAATATCATATATGTAGAAGAGAACAAGCTAGATTTCCAAATGTGTAAACCTTCGGTAGATTAGTGATGATGTCGCCCCATCACTTAGGTGGATGAGTACTAACCCTTATCTAGGTTGGTGATGATGCCGCCCTATCACCAAGGTGGAAAAGTACAAACCCTTCCCCAGGTTGATGAGTACCAACCCCCATCTAGGTTAGTGATAATGCTGCCCTATCACTTAGGTGGATGAGTACTAACCCTCATCTAGGTTGGTCATAATGCCGCCCCATCACCAAGGTGGATAAGAACAAACTCTTACCTAGGTTGATAAGCACAAACCCCTATCTAGTTTAGTGATGATGTCGCCCCATCACTAGGCGAAGAAGTACAAAACCTTCCCAAGGTTGATGAGTACAAACCCCCATCTAGGTTATCCGAGTTCTTGGTCCCCCTGGATTGGGCATGGTCTAATGCAATACTTTATATAGAATATATCATATACATAAGCTCATTTCATCATCATATTGTCAATTATATCATATCTCATGCTTTGGACCTTGAACTCCTCAAGAAACCACATTTGGACATTTTATCAAAAACTTAGAGGGTGTGAAATGGTAGTAAAAAACCATGAAACTTAGAGATGAAATCATGCAATAAAATTTATTTTAAAACCATCAATCAACACCTTGCAACACCCATAAGAAAAATACATCAAAATCCCTCATCAAATCTTACAATAGATCCAAGTTTTATAGCTCAAGACATAGCAAAACAATCACAACTTTACGTAGCTTTAACATAATTCTTAGACATGTTCATACTAGTAAACCCATTTGTAAAATCAACTTTGAATCATGCAAATTGAGTAAAAAGGAGATTAGGGAACCATAGGTGGAAGGAAACAATGGCTGAAACCTACATACCTTGACTTTGGAAAGTATCTTGAAGAAGATTTGAAATGGAGGCTTGAAGCTTGAATGAAATCCTTAGATCTGGATGAGTTTTGGGACTCTTGAATCTTGAGGAAGAGTTGGGGCTTGACTTGGTTTCCTTGAATTTCAACAAGACTTCTTGAAAACCTTGAGAATGGATGGAGAATTTGATGAGGATTAGAGAGGATTTTGAGATTTTTTTGTTGGTTTTTAGGGCTCAAAAAACAGCTAAATAATGAGGGATTTTTGTTTATATAGGTATAGGATTATTACTCAATTGCCTTAGAGTGAAAAGAGCAAACTTCGAAAATTTTTTGAACTAGTCCTCGTCAGGTCCGTCTCGTGGACCCGTCACAGACAACTACTGTTTTTGCAAAGTTTCACCTAAAATTATTTTTCTTAGCACGGACAAGGTATACCTTGTATGTACTCATTTTCACATATAATTTTGACCTCAAAACAAGAATATACAATCAGATTTGCGAAATTATGCATGCATTTTGAGATATTGAAAAATAATACATCACGGTCTTTCCAAGCTACATGGAGGGATGTTTAAATATTTTCGATTTGAGATATAAGGGAATTACAATTATGGGGGTATTCCTAGACAAGATTGTTACATCAGTTGAATCAACATAAGAAGGGTTATATTACCCAGCAACACAGTGCAAAATCCAAAGGATGAAGCAGTGTATGGCGGTTACTACCAGGGGTGGCAAGTGCAAAATTGATCCTCCTATGATGGTTGATGAGGAATATGTTTGTGAGGTGACAGTTGCAATAAAGTTTGTGGATGAAGGAGATGATAGTGGCAAGGACGAGGTGAGTGAAGTAGCTTAAGTGCCATATAAATTTAAGCCCATCCGTAGGCCTCCTCCTCCTTTCCCTCAAAGAATCAAAAAGAGGCAGGTGGAAGGCAAGTTCAAGAAATTTCTCTACATGCTCAAATAGCTATCTATCAACATCTCTCTCATTGAGGTTTTGGAGAAAATGCCGGGCTATGCGAAGTATATGAAGGACTCGGTTACCAAAACGCATAATGTGAGTTAAGAGCTTTCTTAAGACCTTTAACATTGCAGTGTTATCACTAAGAAATCCTTAACATAGAAGCATGGAGATCCCGGTGATTTTACTATACCTTGCACTATAGGTGATGTGGAGTTCGCAAGGGCACTATGTGATTTAAGTACCAGAATCAATTTGATGCCCTTGAGGTCTACAAGAAGCTTGGATTGGGAGCCGCTACTCCTACTAGCATGTAGTTATTAATGGTAGATCAAACGATGACAAGCCTATAAGAATACTCTATGATGTGTTGGTGAAGGTGGAAAAATTTATATTCCCTGTAGACTTTGTGATAATAGATTTTGAGGTTGACTTCGATGTTTTAATCATCTTGGAAAAACTATTCCTAGCCACTGGATGAGCTTTACTGGATATGGAAGCTAGTCAACTCAATTTTAGAGTGAATGACAAAGAAGTTTTCTTCGACATCCGTCGGTCCGTGCAACATCCTGATGAGCTCAAGAGTGAAGCAGGGCAATTGGTGAAGTCTGAGCAACCAATTTCCCTAAGTCATGCCGCGACAAAAAATTAGGCGCTGCTTGGCAGGCAACCCAAGGTAGACCCTGACGCTTAGGCGCTAGGTATGTTTTTTACCCCTTTGTTCTATTGTTGCTTGACTATGTGCTTTGGGGACAATGTATATCTTTTTCGATGGGGTGTGGATAGTTATGGTCCTTAGTGAAGTCTGAGTAACTTATGGTCCATAACTACCCCAATTTGGGATCTTGAAGTTTTCTTTCCTGTGTTGTTTTTCTATGTGGATATTTAATTTTTGTTAAACTGACATGTTTAAGATGTTTAGATTATATGTGTAGCATATAGTACTAACACTTGTGGCATATAACATGGTTTTATGTTTTGTTTTGAAAAATGATACCAAACCAAAAATTGTTGATTAGTAGTTAGATAGTAACCATGCGT
>JAPFFP010036236.1:0-15284 GCA_026153255.1 Solanum medicagineum | reverse complement strand
TGCAGGTGCAGGCGCTAGTAGATCTCCCCAGTAGAGTTCAGGACATCCAGCTGCTGTTACCAAGCTCCAGGTTGCTTTGGAGCTTTGTGTGTATTAATAGCTTATATGTTTGCATTATACAGTTAATTCAGAAGGGGCCTGTCCCGAACATTTACGGATACTTTCTCTTGCTAGAGGCTTTGTAGATTTTGTAAATTAAGCCGTGGTCATGTCTAGTACTTTAGACACCGTGGCCCCAACGGCCTAGCTATACGCATCTCCTTTTGAGCTTGTTAATACCGTTTATTATCTTAGAAGCATGCGAAACATAGAACTCCCTTATAATATTTATACAAAGTGCATAGATATAGGTTGGTTCTCCTGAGCCTTATCGGCAACGGGTGCCAGTCCACCCTAACGGGACTTTGGGGTGTGACATTGGAATAGCATCGTCTAGCAACGCGGAGAAGGAGGATGATCAACTTAGGTACGGGTCCCTACATGGTCATATTATGTAGGCAAGATAATGCGTTAGTATGTTTGAATGTACTAAGTATGTGAGATGCAATGCAACAAGAGATAAGCATCATAATCCAAAATGCATTACGATGGGCAATAGGCTTAATATAGCAATATGACATGTGTGATCAATGCATAAGTAAAGCATGCTTAAGCAAATCATGCTCATATAGAATATCATATGTGAAGGAGAGACCAAGCTACATTGCCAAGGTATAAACCCCATGGGGATGGTGATGATAGCACCTATCACCCTATTTTGTGAGGTACAAACCCCTCATCAAGGTTACTGATGATCGCACCCATCAACCTAGTGATTGAGATATCAACCCCTCAACTAGGTTGGTAATGATCGCACCCATCACCCTAGTGGTTGAGCAATCAACCCCTCAACTAGGTTGGTGATGGTCGGACCCATCACCCTAGTGGTTGAGTCTTTGACCCCTCAACTAGGCCTCCGAATTCGGAATGGTCTACCACAGCACTTTAGATAGTATTCGTCATGTACAAAAGCTCATTTCATAATCATATAGTCAATCATATCATATCTCATGGTTTTGAACTTCATTTCCTCAAGAAACCATGACCGAACATTTTGTTAAACACCTTGGGGTGTGTGTAATGGGGGTAAAAGAGCATGTAATTTATAGATGAAATCATGTAGGAAAAGTAGTGGTAAAACCTTTAATTAACGCATTGCAACACCCCCAAGACATTCATATCAAAACCCCTCATCGAATCCAACATTAGATCCAAGATTTGAAGCTCAAAACATGCTAAAACAACCATAGTTTCATGAACTAAAATCATTGTGCAGTAAATTTCTTAATATACAAGACCATATGTAAAATCAACTTTAAATCATGCAATATTAGGTAAAAGAGGGTTTAGACACCATGGGTGAAAGGACCAATGGTTCAACACCACATACCTTAGCTTTTTTGAAGTTCTTGAAGAATACGTTCATGGATATTTGAAGCTTGGGTGAGATCCTTGAAGAAATTCTTGAGATTGGTCTTGAGTTTGGGACTTGAATTTAGGGTTAGAAATGAGTCTAGGTGTTTGGGGAAATATTGGGGAATGTTTTGGGTGATATGAGGGTGAAATAAGCCTAAGTAAAGGTGAAAATACATTTGGGAAAACTGAGGTCCAACACTTAGAAAAATCTGGGTGAACTAGGAAAAGACAGTGCAGGAAATACACTTCTCCGCGTCGCAGAGAGGTCGCGGACCCTCACTGGAAATTGGACAAAGTGCAAACTTCATAATTCGTTTCCTTTGCTTTAAAATCGTGTTTAGACCCTTGTCTCCCTAATTTGGACCACCTGAACAAGAACATGAAGTTGAATTTTTGAAATTCCAAACGAATTTTTTATCTATATGGAAAACAATATTCCAGGCACTTCCGAGGCCCGTTTTCTGGGCTCTTTTTGGGGTCATTTCAATATCTCCCCTTAGGAACATTCATCCCTGAATGTAGAAGAGATGTACAAGACAAGAATAATCATGTACAAATCAGCTCCAACATGAATGCAACATTACATTTAAAACTTCACTTTCAAAATTCCATTATAAGTGTGAAATCATCATAAATTGCCAACTTAAACATGAATGCACATGAATGATATAGGGGCTGAAATATAAGGCTTGAAGTCACATAGGGGACTTAGAATTAGTACCTTAGGCTTAAGAGGAGTGGAAGAGATAAGGGTACCGCTTTTGCATGTCCGCTTCGGCCTCCCAAGTAGCACCTTCGACTTGTTGGTTCCTCCAAAGGACCTTAATGGATGTGAATTCTTTGTTCGTCAATCTCTTTACTTGTCTATCTAAAATATGAACCAGAACCTCTTCATAAGTCAAGTTATCCTCAACAATACCTACAACATCAAGAGGTACAATAGCATTAGGATCACCAACACATTTTCTCAGCATAGAGACATGGAACACCGAATGGACCAAATTCATCTCATTAGGCAACCTTAACTCATAAGTCACCTTACCAACCCTCTTTATCAACTCATAAGGACCAACATACCTAGGACTCAATTTCCCTTTCTTACCAAAATGAACCACAACTTTCATTGGAGAAACCTTCAAATAAACCCAATCACCCATTTGGAATTCTAGGTCTCTTCTTCTTACATTAGCATAGGAGTTTTGACGACTTTGGGCTGTCCTCAACCTTTACCTAATCATATTTACCTTCTCAAGAGCATCCATAACCAGATACGGCCCTAACAAAGCCACCTTTCCAACCTCAAACCATCCCACCGGTGATTTACAATGCCTCCCATGAAGAGCCTCAAATGGAGCCATACCGATGCTAGAGTGATAGCTATTGTTGTAGGCAAACTCAATCAATGAAAGATGGTCATCCCAACTACCTTTAAGCTCCAAGACACAAGCCCTAAGCATATGCTCAAGTGTTTGAATTGTCCTATTGGCTTGGCCATCCGTTTGAGGGTGGAAGGCCGTACTAAGGTGAAGTTTGGTACCAAGACCCCTTTGAAAAAACTTCCAAAAGTGGGAAGTAAATTGTGCACCACCATCCGATATAATGGATAAGGAAACCCCATGCAACCTTACCAAATCATGGATGTACAACCTTGCATACTCTTCAGCCCCATATGTGGTCTTAACCTGCAGTAAGTGAGCTGATTTCATCACCCTATCAACCACCACCCATATGGAATCAAAATCTTTTCTAGTCTTAGGCAACCCAACCACAAAATCCATATTAACTACCTCCCACTTCCAAGTAGGAATCTCTATGTCTTGGGTTAGGACACCCGGCCTTTGATGTTAGGTTTTGACTTGTTGGCAACTATGACAACCAAAAATAAAATTTGGCAATGTCCCTCTTCATGTCTCCCCACCAATACACATCCCTCAAGTCTCTATACATTTTTGTGGAACCGGGGTGGATAGAATAAGAGGAATTATGGGCTTCATCAAGAATTTTCTCCCTCAAACCATCAACACATGACACACACAACCTACCTTGGTATCTAAGCGCCCCATCTCCCCCTTAGGAGAAAAACCTCTATCTTACCTTCTTTCACCAAGGCCTTCAACCCAAGCAAGGAGGAGTCTAGATCTTGTTTTGCTATCACCTCATCAACCGAAGAAGATTTAGAACCATCAACCACAACAACACCATTACCCACATCTTCCAACCTCACCCCCAAGCAGCCAACCCATGCACCTCACTAGCCATCTCCCTTTCACCACCATTCATATAACCTAGGCTACCCATGGACACTCAACTCAAAGCATCCTCCACAACGTTTGCCTTACCCGGATGGTAATGAAAACTCATGTCATAGTCCTTAAGAAGTTCTAGCCACCTTCTTTATCTCAAGTTGAGATATTTTTGAGTGAAGACATATTGAAGGCTCTTTTGATCGGTCAAGACATCAACATGCATCCTATACAAATAATGTTGCCAAATCTTTAATGCAAACACCACGGCGGCTAATTCAAAATTATGGGTAGGATAGTTCTTTTCAAGCACCTTGAGTTGCCTAGAAGCATATGCTATGGCCTTACGATTTTACATTAGTACACAATCGAAACCAATTCTAGATGCATCACAATACACAACAAAACCCTCAAGCCCATCTGGTCATGACAATATAGGAGCGGACATAAGTCTTTGTTTCAATGTTTGGAAGCTTTTCTCACATACATCGGTCCACAGAAACTTAACCTTCTTTTAAGTCAATTTTGTCATAGGAGAAGCAATGGAGGAGAAACCCATTCATAAACCTTCTATAGTAACTCGCAAGGCCCAAGAAACTCCTAATATCCGACAGGGTCAATGGTTTAGGCCCATTCCTAATCACATCGGTTTTCTTAGGATCCACTTTTATACCATCCCCTGAGACCACATGACTCAGGAATGCAACCTCCTTCAACCAAAATTCACACTTGTCATATTTTGCATACAATCTCTCCTCCCTCAATCTTTGCAACACAAACCTCAAAGGGCCTATGTGCTCTTCCCTACTATGTGAATAGATCAAAATATCATCAATGAAGACCACAACAAAGGAATCAAGGTAGGGCTTGAAGACCCTATTCATTAGGTCCATGAATATGGCCGATGCATTAGTCAATACAAAGGACTTCACCACAAATTCATAGTGCCCATATCTAGTCCGGAAGGCCGTCTTGGGAATATCGCACTCCTTTACCCTCACTTGATGGTACTCGGACCGAAGATCAATCTTAGAGAAAGAGCTATCCCCTTGCAATTGGTCAAACAAGTCATCAATTCTTGGAAGAGGATATCTATTCTCTATAGCGACCCTATTGAGTTGCCGGTAGTCAATGCATATTCTAAGTGACCAATCTTTCTTCTTTACAAACAACACTGGTGTACCCCAAGCTAATTGGCTAGGTCTAATAAATCCCTTCTCCAATAAATCTTTCAATTGCTCCTTTAACTCCTTCAACTCCGTTGGGGCCATACAATAAGGAGGAACGGAGATAAGTCGGGTGTCAGGAAGGAGATCTATGCCAAAATCTATCTCCCTTTCAGGAGGGACACCAGGAAGGTCATTAGGGAAGACATCAAGAAATTCATTTACTACTGGAACCGACTCAATGGAAGGGACTTTGGACTCCACATCTTTAAGTCTCACAAGATGATTCAAACACCCCTTGGAAATCAACCTATGGGCTTTAATGCATGAGATAAACCTACCCCTCACTACTACATCATGACTTTCCCACTCAAGGATGGGTTCATTTGGGAATTGAAACTTGACCCTACGAGTTCTAAAATCAATAGAAGCATAGTAGAGATGCAACCAACCCTTCCCAAAAATAATATCAAAATCAACCATATCTAATTCAACAAGATCACAAGGTAAGATTTTATGAAATATGCAAATCGGACAGTTCCTATACACTCTCCTAGCAACAATAGAAGCACCATTAGGAGTAGACGCCTCATATGACTCACGCAATAGCTATGACTCACCATGGAACTTTTTAGCAACAAAGGGGGTAACAAAGGAAAGGTTGTCACCCAGATCAGTCAAAGCATATACATCAAGATCAAAGATTTTCAACATACCGATAACAACATTAGGGACCTCACCAACCCTTTGCCTCCCATGTAGAGCATAGAACTGATTGTGCCTTAGGGCACCACCTTGAGGACCACCTCTGCCCAATGGAATCGTATTTGCACCCCGAATCTTGCCACGGTTTCTAGGACAATCTACATTTTTGTGACCAAGCTCCCCACATTCAAAACATGCATTGGAACCCTTCAGACATGGGCCCTTATGAACCCCTCCACATCTAGGACACACATCATTAGGAGCCACACCAACAACACCTTGAGGTCTAGGGAAGTCATTGACAAACCCCCTATTAGTAGCATGAGGAGGCCTTTGGCCTTGAAATCTAGCACCCTTGTGGAACCTACCCTCAGACTGGGCCCTATTGGACTCATGACCCCTCTTCTTTCTCAACTTCTCATCCTCTATTTGCTCGGCATATATCATCAACCGAGACAAGTCCATGTCAACAATAAGCAAGGCGGACCGACACTCTTCTTACCAAATCGGAGACACCCAAAATGAACTTATTCATCCTTGTCCTAGAATCGACCACCAAGTGAGGAGCATACTTTGAAAATTGGTTAAATTTGAGGGCATATTCCTTCACACTCATACCACCTTGTTTCAAGTTCATAAACTCAACCAACTTTGCTTCCGTAAGCTCAAAAGGGAAGAACCGACTAAGGAAGGACAATTTGAATTCCTCCCAAAGTACCAAATAGCCATTACCATTCTCATATTTCCACTGATTAAACCAAATTTGGGCCACCCCTTGAATTGGTACATCGCAAACTTTGCCTTCTCATTTGGCCCAACACCCATCATCGACAAGATTTTGTAGATTTCATCAATAAACTCTTGTGGATCCTTATCCACCTTTGACCCATGAAAAATTGGAGGATTCATCCTCATGAAGTCCCTTACTCCAGCTCTCGGGGTAGTAGCATGAGGGGCTTGGGCCCCTTGTTGGACTTGGTTGGCCACCACTTAGGCAAGCATAGTATGAGCATCCCGGAGCTCACCATTGGTAGGTTGCTCCTCGGGCATTTGGGCCCATCTCCTCTAGTATTCGGCATGATCTAGCATGGCAAAAAATAATCACTAGGAAAGAAAACTTATCACAACTCTATAGCATGACTTAGGACATGAAGAAGGGAAATATTTCCTAAAATGCCTCATAGCCTCATATTAATAGTCATGACGCTCTTTATAACTATGAATAAGACTCTAATCGACATTGTATTTTGGACTCTGAGGATCTATCAACCTAGTGCTTTGATACCAAGTTTCTCAGTACCTAAGCTAGGGCCTAGACGTGACATGATAAGGGAACCCGAAGGGACCCCAAACAAGTCTATTAACTTGCCATTATACATCCTTGGTCGAGGAAGTATACAAAGTCATATAGATTAAGAATGGGGGAAATGGGACTAAGGGAAAACTTGCATGAACGTCATAATCAAGAGTCAAGAGTCAAAGCTCATACATAAATACACAACATGTCCAACAAACATCTTTAATATATAGATATTGCGGGGGCCAAGACAAGCTACCAGGCTCACCCTCAAAGTCAATAGAACATAAGAAAGTGTCTCAATACAAGGATAATAGTAACTTAGACTGAGGTCCCTGAAATGGAGAACTCACTAACAAGCTTGGAATAGCACCGTCTAGCCATGTGGAGGAGGAGGATGATCAACTTGGGCACAGATCCCTACATGGTCATATTATGTAGGCAAGAGTATGCGTTAGTACGTTTGAATATACTAAGTATGTGAGATGCAATGCAACAGGAGATAAGTATCATAATCCAAAATGCATAACAATGGGTAATAGGCATAATATAGCAATATGACATGTATGATCAATGCATAAGTGAAGCATGCTGAAGCAAATCATGCTCATATAGGATATCATATGTGACGGAGAGACCAAGTTAGATTACCAAGGTATAAACCCATTGGGTTTGGTGATGATGGCACCCATCACCCTAGTGTGTGAGATACAAACCCCTCATCAAGGTTAGTGATGATTGAACCCATCACCCTAGTGATTGAGATATCAACCCCTTAACTAGGTTGGTCATGATCGCACCTATCACCCTATTGGTTGAGCGATCAACCCCTCAACTAGGTTGGTGATGATTGCACCCATCACCCTAGTGGTTGAGTCTTTAACCCCTCAACTAGGCCTCCGAAATGGGAATGGTCTACCAGTACACTTTAGATAGTATTCAGCATGTACATAAACTCATTTCATCATCATATAGTCAATTATATCATATCTCATGCTTTGGACCTGCATTTCCTCAAGAAACCATGACCGGACATTTTGTTAAACAACTTGGGGGTGTGTGATAGGAATAAAAGAGCATGCAATTTAAAGATGAAATCATGCAGGAAAATCAGTGGTAAAACCTTTAATCAACACCTTGCGACACCCCCAAGACATTCATATCAAAATCCCTCATCAAATCCAACATTAGATCCAAAATTTAAAGCTCAAAACATGCTAATACTACCATACTTTCATGAACTAAAATCACTGTGCAGTAAATGTCTTAATATACAAGACCCACATGTACATCAACTTTAAATCATGTAATATTAAGTAAAACAGGGTTTAGACACCATGGGTGAAAGGACCCAATGGTTCAAAAGCACATACATTAGCTTTTGTGACATTCTTGAAGAAGACTTTATTGGAGATTTGAAGCTTGGGTGAGATCCTTGAAGAAATCCCTTAGATTGGTCTTGAGTCTGGGACTTGAATTTAGGGTTAGAAATGAGTCTAGGTTTTTGGAGAAATACTGGGGAATGTTTTGGGTGATATGAGGGTGAAATAAGGCTACGTATAGGTGAAATACATTTGGAAAACTTAGGTCCAACACTTGGAAAAATTTTGACGAACTAGGAAAAGACAGTGCAAGAAATACACGCGGAGAGGTCGCAGACCCTCATTAGAAATTGCACCAAGTGCAAATTTCATGATTGATTCCTTTACTTTAAAATAAAGATTAGACCTTTTTCAACCTAATTTGGACCCCAGAACAAGAATATGAAGTCGGATTTTCGAAATTCCAAATGGATTTTTAGATATATGGAAAACAAGATTTCAGGCACTTTCGAGACATATTCTCGGGCACTTTTTGGGGTCGTTTCAGTACCTAAGCCTTCTTTTTACTTGCATGATTAAAGTTTCTTTTAAATGTGCATCTTGTATATTGAGAAATTTACTGCACAGTGATTTTAGTTCATGAAAGTATGGTTCTTTTAGCATGTTTTGAGCTCCAAATGTTGGATCTAATGTGAGATTTGATGAGGGATTTTGATGTGAATATCTTGGGGGTGTTTCAAGGTGTTGATTGATGGTTTTAATACTGATTTTCTTACATGATTTTATCTCTAAATTGCATGGTCTTTTACCCCCATCGCACACCCCCAGTGTTTGATGAGATGTCCGGCTAGGGTTTCTTGTGGAATTGAAGGTCCAAAGCTTGAGATATGATATGAATGACTATATGATGATGAAATGAGCTGATGAACATGATGAATTCTATATAAAGTGTTACATTAGACCATACTCAGTAGAGGTGGGGGTTTGTACTCATCAACCACGTGAGGGATTTGTACTTCTCCACCTAAGATAATAGGGTGTGGCCATCATCAACCATGTGAGGGTTTTTTACCATACCACCTAGGATGTTTGGGGTGTGACCATCATCAACCATGTGAGGGGTACTTACCACACCACCTAGGATGTTTGGGGTGTGACCATCATCAACCATGTAAGGGGTACTTACCACACCACCTAGGATGAATGGGTGTGACAATCATCAACCAACCAAGGTTGGAAATCTAGCTTGGTCTATTCTACACATATGATATCCTGTATGAGTATGAGTTATCTAAGCATGTTTTACTTATGCACTGAACGTACATGTCATTTTGTTATACTATGCCTATTGTCTATTGCATGCATTTCGATTATGATGCCTATCTATTGTTGCATTGCATCCCATATACTTAGTACATTCAAACGTACTAACGCATACTCTATGCCTATATGATATTACCATGTAGGAACTAGAGCTCCTATTGAATCATCTTGTGGCTAGACGGATTATTCAAGTTAGCCTTTGGTGAGTTCTCCATTCCAGGGATAATGACTATTCTCTTATACTATGTTCTAGGACTATCTTTCTTTTATGTATGTATTAACTATGATGGTGAGCCCGGTTACTTGCCTTGGCGACCGCTCTTATCTATGTAGTAGAGATGTTGTTTGACATGTTATGTATTATGCTTGAGCTTTTACTCACTTATGCTATCCAAGCTATTTAAATATAAGTCTCTTTGTCTCTCTTAGTCCCAATTCCCCATGTTTATGTTTGTTACATTGTTTTACATTGACTAGTACATTGGTTATGCCTATAAGTCTCATAAGTTAGATCTCTAGTCCTTATCCTAATAGGTTTATGGTGGTTTTAGTGATGATATGATGGTTCATTCCCTAATGAGGTAGTATGTCTAAGTCATTTGAGGGCAGTACTCCAAAGTTTGAAGGAAAGAGGTTGGATACTAGACAAGAGAATTGAGAATTGTGGTTGTAAGAGGTTGCCTTCCTAGGTCGTGCAGTGCCGAGTGATGGCATTAAGGTTGACCCTGGTAAGACGAAGGTGATTTTCTATTAGACTAGACCTTGACTCCCTTAGATGTTAGGAACCTCTTGGGATTAGCGGGCTATTGTCGGAGATTGTGAGTATGTTCTCTTCCGTTTTTGTTCCTATAGACTTAGTTGACCCTAAGTGAGACCAATGTTGTGATCGCCGTTTTGAGTAGGGTGATTTGAAGGTCCGAGAGTTGCTATTTCTTGTGTTATTCCTTGGTACTAGTAGGATTCATGTGTATGTGGGTTGATCCTTGATCCCTTCCAATCAAGGAGACCCAAAATTATTTTCATGAAAACCTACATGGATTTTACTTATTTTAATTTGGGATTTGAATATTATGATTCCTAAAATTCTATTGATGTATATACAGTGTTAATTTGATGATTTTAATGTGACTTAAGTCATTATATGAGGATTTATTTTGGGTTTATGAAGTTATAAGTATGCATGTTCCTTTTTTGAATTATTTATGAATGAGGGATTACACTATGGATTTAAATATGGAATTAATTATGTTTTCATTTCAACATCATATTATAAATGTTGATTTTTAAATGGAATCTTAATTACCCATGTCAGTTCCTCATTGTTCATAGCATATGTATACATGTACATGGATTATTTTAAAAAATTATGTTATGGGGAAGCGCAATTTCATTTTATGGTATGATTTTGATAAAAAAGTTGGTTATGACAACATTGTGATCACATATATGTATTTGATTTTGGCTATGTAAGCATTTTGGGTGCTTGCATCATTTTATATATGAATGAGTTATTCCTATGCATGAGTATGATTATGAAATTATGATTTTGGCATTTGAGCCTAAGTATGAATTATTATGAATGGTGTTTGGCTTTTAAGCCCAATTGTGCATTGAAATGATTTGGAAAATGACTATTGCCTCTTTGAAAATATATACAAGCATATTATAAGTATTCTTGTGGGATAACAACTTAGCTTTATGTGTTGGGTGTCTTGGGGTAGTTTGGGCTACTTGCATAGCATGTTTCCAATGAGTATAGAACCCATAACGTTGTAATATGATAGGTAAGGATGATTGATCTATTTAGTCAACTACAATGGGTTAGTCACTTCTCTAAGATTTATCTTTGGTACGGGTTTTGTCTACAAGTGAGGATGAGGAAAGGTGATATCTCTAAGTGTCCTTTTCGGACTAGGAGTGAGCATTTTGAATATTGGTGGAGTATTTTGGTTGGCTTATGCATCGATTGTGTTTATGGGTTTCATGAACAAAATAGAGTCTTAAAACCCTACCTTGGTATGTTTGTGGTGGTCTTTAGTGATGAGATATTGATTTGTTTAGAGCTTGTGAATTATTTGGGGGTAGTGTTGCAAGTCTTGGATGATGAGGGGATTGGTTGCTAAATATGATAGGTGTGAGTTGAGGATAACAAGAAGGTTGTTAGAACTCCTTAGGGATTATAGTATGAGTGTGCGTTGGGTTTTTTTTCCCGGTAAGGCCAGTGTTGTGGTTGGTGGTCTAGGCAGCCTAGTGTGTGTGGATAATAGTGGTAAAGAGATACCTAGTAGAGTCCATCGATTGGCTAGATAGGGAGTTAGGTTGAAGGAAGTTCAGAATGGTAGTATAGTGTTCTTGATGGTTTCAAATCTTCTTGGGTTTAGAGGACTAGATTAGGCAAGGCCTTGATTCCGGCTTATTAGATTTGGAAATTTTGGGTGAGAGAATGATAGAGTGAAGGTTGTCTCCCAAGGGGGAGATGGCGGTTATGGTAACAAGTGGGTTAGGTGTATTTAATATTGACTATTAAGTTGAGGAATTGCGAGTCCTTATAGAGTGTAGAGGGAGGTTGGTAAGGTTGCGTAAGTTAGGGATTGCCTATAGTAGGGGTCTTGTTTATCTGATTTATCATGTTTCTAGGTTGAGGGGATGTGTTGGTGACCCTGATGCTATAGAACTCTTTGAAGTTGTGGGTGAGGTGGAGGATAATTTGGCTTAGAAGGAGGTTTCGGTGGAGGTGTTGGATGGATAAGTGGAGAAATTGATTGATTGATAATGATGTAGTGTTCCTCAAGGCCCTTTGGAAGAGTTTTCTATTCGTATGTGTATCTCGGAGAGCCTATGCGGACATGGAATAGCGATATCCATATCTCTTTCACTCTATTCAAGCTTATGATGACATGCCAAGTCCTTTCTATGATTCCAAGTCCTATGATTTAGCCGCTATGTTATTCATGTGCATTCATGTTTATGTTGGCAAGTTTATGATGATTTTAAACTTATGTTGAGATCCGAAAATGGTGGTTTTAATTAATGTTACATTCTTGTTGGGGCTGATTTTTTGATGATCGCTCTTCTCTTGTACGTTTCTTTGACAGTCGAGGACGAATGTTCCCAACGGGGAGATATTATAACGACCCCAAAAAGTGCCCAGAAATGTGCCTTGGAAATACCCAGAATCTTAATTTCCATATATCTAAAAATCCGTTGTTTATTGGAAAATCCGACTTCCTTTTCTTGTTCAGGGGGTCAAATTGAGTAGAAAATGGGCCTAACTTGAATTTTAGAGCAATCGTCTCAAAATCGCAAAATCATAAAAAAATGTTATTTAGGAGGGTTAACTTTGAAGGGGAATATCTTTTAGCACACAGAGCATTAGATGGCCCACAACCTATCAAATTTTAACTCTTTGAATTAGCTTTCCAATCCACTTGGTTTCACCTTTTTTGGAGTTCGGATGAAGACTTTATGCCCGTCTTCGTAGAACTTGTTTGTGTAGAAATGCAGATTTCTAGTGAGTAATCCACGTCACTAACCAGTATTATTTTGGTCCTGTTTTTTTGATTTCGGTCCAAGACTTTCAAGTCTTGGGTCCAGGGGTTCCCATATGTGTTTTTACTTATACTTAGCCTTATTTCACCCTTATATCATCCTTAACATTCCCCAATATCCTCTCAAACACTTAGACTCATATTTTGCCCTAAATTCAAGTTCCAAACTCAAGACCGATCGTAGGGATTTCATCAAGGATCTCATTCAAGCTTCAAGTCTCCATTTCTAATCTTCTTCAAGGGTTCTCCAATGTCAAGGTATGTGGTGTTGAACCATTGGGTCCTTCCACACATGGTGCCTAAGCCTCCTTTTTGCTAATATTGCATGACTTAAAGTTGATTTTACACGTGGGTCTTGTATATTGATAAATTTACTGCACAGTGATTTTAGTTCATGAAAGTATGGTTGTTTTAGCATGTTTTGAGCTCCAAATGTTTGGTCTAATATGGGATTTGATGAGGGATTTTGATGTGAATGTCTTAGGGGTGTTACAAGGTTTTGATTGATGGTTTAGGTATAGATTTTCTTGCATGATTTCATCTCTAAATTGCATGGTCTTTTACCCCAATTACATCCCCCCACCAAGTGTTTTATAAAATGTCCGACTAGGGTTTCTTGTGGAATTGAAGGTCCAAAGCTTGGGATATGATATGAATGACTATATGATGATGAAATGAGCTTATAAACATGATGCATTATATGTAAAGTGTTGCATTAGACCTTACGCAACCGAGGTGGGGGTATGTACTCATCAATCATGTAAGGGGTTTGTACTTTGCCACGTAGGATGATGGGGTGTGACCATCATCAACCATGTGAGGGGTTTGTACCACACCACCTAGGATGATTGGCGTGTGACCATCATCAACCGAGTTGGGGTGTTTGAACTCATCAACCATGTGAGGGATTTGTACTTCGCCACCTAAGATGATGGGGTGTGACCATCATCAACAATGTGAGGGGTTTGTAGCACACCACCTAGGATGATGGGGGTGTTACCATCATCAACCAACCAAGGTTGGAAATCTAACTTGGTCTATTTTACACATATGATATCCTATATGAGTATGAAATATCTAAGCATGTTTTACTTATGCATTGAACATTAATGCCATTTTGCTATACTATGCCTATTGTCTATTGCATGCATTTTGATTATGATGCTTATCTATTGTTACATTGCATCCCACATACTTAGTACATTCAAACGTACTAACACATACTCTATGCCCACATGATGTTACCATGTAGGAATCAGAGCTTCTATTGATTCTTCTTGTGGCTAGATGGATTGTTCAAGTTAGCCTTTGGTGAGTCCTCCGTTCCGGGGACAATGACTATTCTCTTATACTCCATTCTAGGATTATCTTTCTTTTATTTATATATTAACTCTAAAGGTGAGCCCTGTTGCTTGCATTGGTCCCTGCTCTTATCTATGTGGTAGAGGTGTTGTTGGACGTGTTATGTATTATGACTGAGCTTTGACTCACTTATATATCCAAGCTATTTAAATATAAGTCTCTCTATCTCCTTTAGTCCCAATTTCCCATGTTTATGTTTCTTACATTGTTTTACATTGCTTCCGCGACCAAGGATGTTTAATGATATGCTATGAGGCTTGCTTGGAGTTCCTTCGGGTTCCCCATTTGTCATTCACGTCTACTCCCTAGGCTTGGGTCGTGACAACATCCCCCTTGGGAGACTACTTCCACTCTACCATCCTTCCACCCAAAACTTCCAACTCTAATAAGGCGAAATCAAGGCCTTGCATAATCTAGACCTCTTAACCAAGGAAGATTTAGAACCATCAAGAATGCTATACTACCATGCTCAACTTCCCTTAACATAACTTCCAATCTAACCAACCGATGGACCCCACTAGTCTTCTCCTTTCCACCATCAACAACACATGCTAGGCTACCTAGAGCACCGATCGTAACATTAGGCTTACCAGGGAAAAATAATGCACATCTATTTCATAAGCCTTAAGAATTCTAACCACCTGCTTGCTATCCACAACACACACCTATCATATTTAGCAAACAACCTCTCATTTCCCCAAGGCTTGCAACGTAACCCACAAATGATTCACAAGCTCTAAACAAATCAATACCTCATCACTAGAGACCACACAAACATACCAAGGCAGGGTTTTAAGACCCTATTCATGAAACCCATAGTATTTTTTTCGATCCTTTTATTTGCGAGGAGCTGGATGAGAAGA
>JAPFFP010036225.1:0-15286 GCA_026153255.1 Solanum medicagineum | reverse complement strand
AGGGTGAGAAGTCCATTAACCATGTTGAGGGGTTGGTACCTCGACCACTACTAAGGGGGTGTTAAGCCTTGGATTCCTAGCACTACTTTGCTTAGTCTATGATGATGGTCTCTCCTTACATATGTATTATGATCTATATAAGCATGATTTTTACTAGAAGGATCTATTCATGCATATCATATTGTTATATGTTATCCATTGCCTATGTTTATGCATTTCAATTATGTTGCCTATCTCTTATTGCATTGCATCCTACATACTTAGTACATTTAAACGTACTAACATATACACTATGCCTACATGATGTTACCATGTAGGAATCGGAGCTCCATTTGGTCATCATCTTCCTCCACGTTGCTAGTGGTATCCATTCAAGCTATTTGGTGAGTCCTCCATTCCGGGGACATTGGTCTACATACCTATGCTATGTATTAAAGACTTTCTTTCCTTTTGTATGCTTTGACTATGAGGGTGAGCCTGGTTGCTTGTCTTGGCCCCTGCTAAGTTCTATGTTAGAGGTGCTGTTGGACAAGATGTGTATTATGCTTGAGTTTTGACTCACTTATGATATCCAAGCTAATTAAATATAAGTCTCTCTCTCCCTTAGTCCCAATTTCTCCTATTTATGTTTCTTATGATGATTTATCTTGCTTCCGCAACCATGGATGTGTGACAAGATGCTAAGAGGCTTGTTTGGGGTTCCTTCGGGTTATCCATTCGCCGGTCACATCTATATCCTAGGCTTGGGTCGTGACATCTATTTTTTCTTGTAAATATATCCTTTAAATTGGTGATGTATGTCATCATATATGATGAACAATGAAAAAATGATACACCATACTCTAAAAATTGTATTTCTTAAATAATATAATATAATACAATATATCTATAAATTGTAATTCTTAAATAATATAATAAAAAGAATATGATATAATACGATATATTCTAAAACGATATGCAACAACCATCCAAGTGATTTTTTTAAAAAAAAATATAGTGGAGTTCATTACTTGAATGATTATTGAATTATTAATAACATGTGAACAAAGTCATTTATTTTTATTTCAGACTAGAAAAATCATTTTTGTAATGACCCTGAAGGTATTTTTTGGCATTTTCGACGAAATTCTCATTTTTTTTTCCTTTCCAAAAGTTGCTTTGAGTCATTTTTGGATGAGCTGAAAAGTCAAATTTTAAAAACCTTATGAAAACTTGGAGTTTACTAAAGAAAGTGTTTTAAAAGGTTTAAAGTTTGAAATTTTGAGTTTTGAGGTCAACTTGAATTTTGAGTGTCGTAATGCAATTTTGCCGATTCCATCAGCTTTGAAATGCAAAATTTAGTCCAGGAGAACTGACAAAACTGAATTCAGAGTTAGAATGGAGATTTTGGACCCAAAGTTCATTTTCAGTTAAATTCGAACCATAAGTTTGACTTGGTCAACATTTGAAGCTCAGAAGCGAATTTCGATGATTCCATCGCGTTCGGAACATCATTTTCAATAGGGTTGCATATTTGATTCATATTTATAGGGTTCCAGATGAGTTTTGGGGGTCAAAAAGTGAGTTTTAAGGGGTGTTGATGAAAGATGACCGCGGTCAATGCGGGTCAACAACCCATTTTGTTCTTTTATTTTATTTGCTGAAAATACCCCTTCTTCCCCATTTTGACTACTACACTATTTTCTTACATTTTTGGAGTTCCAATAGCTTGGAAGTACAATTTTGAGCAAGCTTTTTCATGGATTTCATTTGGGTAAGATTTCTAAACAAAATTTCTTTTATTTTTAATGTTTAAATTATGATTTTGACTTGAAATTTTTGGTTTCAACCTTCCGATTTTTATGGGTTTCCAAGAACATGATTCAAATTTTGAATAATGATTTCTCTCTCAATTTCTACTCAACTTTTATTGGATTTTCATCCACGAACTCCATTTTCATGTAGAACCTAATTTTAAGCTCAATTTTCAGATTCAAGAGTTTCAAAAAATAATCTAATTTTTGACCATTTTACCCTTGAATCGAGTTCCTATCAATATGGGTATCAATTGACTCATTTTGACATGTATATCTCATTATTGATAGTGGTTTGGTGTTTTAGAGCCAATTTTGTTGATTCATCCATCCGGTTTGCTAGTTCGCAATTCGGCCTTCGAGATTGTAGTGCTTTGGAGTATCATAGAAGGGGAAAAGGCTTAGATTTGAGTTAATTGGGACTTTGATTAAGGCAAGGGACTCCTAACCTTTTATTTAAGTATGATTGAACTTTGTATTATCCTATGTATGTGGGTTTGGGTAACTTGTGGCATGAAATGGGATAGAATTATACTATTATAGGTTTCGATCATGGGACTTTTGATTGGGTAATTGTAAATGTTGTGAATCCTTCACTTGCGAAATAATTATAGGATTGTAAATACTTGTGAACTTGCGGATTATCTAAACAAAATTTCTTTTATTTTTAATGTTTAAATTATGATTTTGACTTGAAATTTTTGGTTTCAACCTTCCGATTTTTATGGGTTTCCAAGAACATGATTCAAATTTTGAATAATGATTTCTCTCTCAATTTCTACTCAACTTTTATTGGATTTTCATCCACGAACTCCATTTTCATGTAGAACCTAATTTTAAGCTCAATTTTCAGATTCAAGAGTTTCAAAAAATAATCTAATTTTTGACCATTTTACCCTTGAATCGAGTTCCTATCAATATGGGTATCAATTGACTCATTTTGACATGTATATCTCATTATTGATAGTGGTTTGGTGTTTTAGAGCCAATTTTGTTGATTCATCCATCCGGTTTGCTAGTTCGCAATTCGGCCTTCGAGATTGTAGTGCTTTGGAGTATCATAGAAGGGGAAAAGGCTTAGATTTGAGTTAATTGGGACTTTGATTAAGGCAAGGGACTCCTAACCTTTTATTTAAGTATGATTGAACTTTGTATTATCCTATGTATGTGGGTTTGGGTAACTTGTGGCATGAAATGGGATAGAATTATACTATTATAGGTTTCGATCATGGGACTTTTGATTGGGTAATTGTAAATGTTGTGAATCCTTCACTTGCGAAATAATTATAGGATTGTAAATACTTGTGAACTTGCGGATTATCTAGTTTTTGATTGATTTGGCTATTGATTGAAGTAAGTGGGCTCTAACCCTTGTGAATTGATTTTAACTTACTATTTTCTTTCAATGTGAAACTTGGGGATTAGTGAACTTTTCTAGTAGATATGATTTGGGTGATAGGAAGGTTGAAATAACGACATGTATGAATTGAATTATGAGATAATGTCCATTGTTGTTGACTTAGACTTGTGAGATAATACAGTGAAATGAGATTGTAATATCATTGTCGATGATGTGAAAGTCTTTATGATGTTCTAATTGTTGACTATAAATTATATTACATGAAATCATCTATTGAATCTCTTATGAGAAATGTCAAGCTAAATGCGTATGATGAGATATTGTTGGAAATTATGAACTAATTGCTTTTGAAGTAAGAACTCAAATGAAGAATTGTCTTAAGTTATGATGACTAAGGGTAATTGAAAAAGTTAAACTATGTTATATTGTGATTATTATGTAATGTTTTAATGATAACTCAAACATTGAAAGATAATGAAACGATTGATGAATTGCGAATAAAAGAACTATGTGGACACCTTGCTTGCATGCATGATGATGACTGTGATACTTGTGGTATGACATGTGCTTAATGTTCCATTTGTGATGAAAACCCGAGGGGAAATGGTTCTGGCTAGAAACAAAAAGAGCTGAAAAGCCGACTAAAAATGGTTCCAACTAGATATGAAAGTAAATACCCAAAAGGGAAATATTTCCAGCAGATACATCGTTCATGTGTGGCCCCATGGGTTCCGATCTGAGGTTATCAGTGGATGTGTATCGTACAATAGACGTGCATCATGATTACTTGATATTGCATCGCATTGTTTACATTTCATTGCATTCACCCCATCTCATATGATTCCTTCTTTAATATTGTTATACATATTACATGTGAGATTGTGAATGCTTTAAAACTTTTAAATTGTTAATTTTGAACTATTGAAAGGCTGTGATATAACTTGATACCTTGAGCCTTGTATATTGTGAAGAATGGATTATGCAAATACAGTAAATGCTTATGATATGGATAAACTATTGTATCACTTGACTCTGGAATTCATTTGTATATATTGAGATATTATTCTATGATATGATGTTGTATGTATGAATAATTGTGTTGGGATTTTTCTGAGTGTGTGGTTCTAGTTCGACGGTTTGTGGTTGGGTGTTAAGGAGTACTTGTGTTCTTCATTGCTTTACTCTAGATTAGTTCCATTTGCTGAGTACCTTGTTGCTTGGTGCTCAGCCCTTGTTACGTTTTTGTATGTTGTGAGCTCAATCCCTTTTGCTAGATATTCTTTATTACAGGATCGAGCTTCTGGATCACTTGTGAGGTAGCTATTTGTACCTTCAGCAATCCTTCAAGTATTCCTTCTTATGTTTTGTCCTATTTGAGGACTAGAAATTGAGACATATTTTATTTGAGTATTCTATCATTAGAGGTTTGTACATGTGACACCAGTTCTTGGAAGGTTATAGTTTTATTTTCTATGCTTCTCTATCTCATTTAGACTGTTTATCTTCTGCGTTTATTATTATGTTGACTTATCTAGGTATTGCGTTGACTCATGTTGGTAGGTTAGGTGAGTGCCATCACACTCGAAATTCGGGGCATGACAATTTGGTATCAAAGCCCCAAGCTCATAGGTCTCACATGTGTACAAGCCAAGTCGAGTAGAGTCTTAAGGATAGGTGCAGAGATGTTCGTTTCTTATCCTCAAGAGGCTACGGAGATTGTTAGGAAATTTTCTTTTGTTCTTTCGATTCATAACTGTCTGGTTATTATGAGTTTCGATACATTGCATGGATTGAAATTTAATCTAGCCCAGAGATAATGGATTTAAGGGAAGGATATGTGGTTAGCCTTGGATTGTCTTTTAATTCAGAATAATTTGGGTGTGGATGAGGTCAGATGATGTATTTCAAGGGTAATGTATCCGACGGAGAAGTTGAATTGAAGGAGCTAAAGGGGAAGCTTCAAGATAACTTGAGTTAAGAGTTCATATGCCTTAGTGTGTCTCCATGAGGTGCCCTATTTTGATTGTAAAAATAATAATGGTTCTATGAGAATGTGTATTGATTACAGACAATTGAACAAAGTGACAGTTAAGAACAAGTATCCACTCCCTAGAATCGATGATCTTTTTGACCAACTTCAGGGTGCAACCATGTTTTCCAAGATTGATTTGAGATCTGAATATCATCAACTAAGGATCAGGGCTTCTAACATCCCTAAGATAGTTGTTCGGACAAGGTGTGGGCACTATGAGTTCCTTGTGATGTCCTTTGGGATAACCAATGGCCTAGCCGCATTTAGGGAGTTAATAAATGGGTCTTTGTTTTTGTTTTCATCGATAATATACTGAAAGACTCTAATGCCAAAGAGGATCATGAGCGGCACTTGAGGATTGTACTTCAGCGGCTTAGAGAGGAGTGGTTATATGCCATGTTTTTTTTTCAAATGTGAGTTTTGGCTGATTCGGTAGCTTTTCTGGGTTATGTCGTATTTAGAGAGGGTATTCGGGTTAATCTAGAAAAATTGAGGTAGCTCAGGGATGGACTACACCTACTTCAGCCACCGAAATTCGTTGTTTTGTGGCTAGTTACTACAGGCAATTCTTTCTTTTCTTTTGTAGCAGCCCTATTGGTCAGGCTCACTTAGAAAAATACTCCATTCTTGCGGTCAGAAGAGTGTGAGAAAAGCTTCCAAAAGCTCAAATATTTGTAATCTATAGACTCGATTTTGACATCGCCTGTCATGACCCAAGCCTAGGGCCTAGAGGTGACATGGCGAATAGGAACCCGAAGGGACCCCAAACAAGACTCTTAGCATATCAATCACACATCCTTGGTCGCAGAAGCAAAATAAACAAACAAGAGATATAAGTAAGGGAAACGGGACTAAGGGAAGTCTTGATATTTATAAAGCATAAAAGAGTCAAAGCTCATAGTATAAAAATATCAATTGTTCCACCACCTCTACTACATAGATAAGAGCGGGGGCCAAGACAAAGCAATCGGGCTCATCCTCATAGTCAAATAGAACATAAAAAAGAGTGTCTCAATACATAACAAGAGAGAGAGTAGAATAAGGTCCACGAAATAGAGGACTCACCAACTAGCTTGAGTAGCACCGAACTAACCACGTGGAGGAGGATGATCAACTTGGGCTTCGGTTCCTACATGGTAATATCATGTAGGCAAGAGTATGTATCAGTACATTTGACTGTACTAAGTATAAAGGATACAATGCAAAAATAGATAGGCATCATAATCAAAATGCATAATATTAAGCAATATGCATAGCATAACAATATAGCATGTATAATCAATGCTTAAGTAAAACATGTTTAAGTAACTCATGCTCATATAGGATATCATATGTGTAGAAGAGATCAAGCTAGCTATTTAAGGTACAAACCCCTAGGTGGATGTGTGGTATAAACCCCTCACGTGGTTGAAGATGATCACACCTTATCAACACAGAGGCGAAGTACAAACCCCTCACATGGTTGATGGGTACAAACCCCCAACATGGTTACCCGGGCTCTTATCCCCCCGGATCGAGTATGGTCTAATGCAACACTTTATATAGAGTATATTATATACATAAGCTCATTTCATCATCATATAGTCATTCATATCATATCTCATGCTTTGGACCTTCAACTACTCAAGGAACCACATCCGGATATTTTATCCAACACTTAGGGGGGGTGTAATGTTAGTATAATACCATGAAATATAGAGATGACATCATGTAAAAAATCCATTATAAAACTATCAATCAATACCTTGCAACACCCTCAAGACATATAAATCAAAACTCCTCATCAAATTTTACATTAGATCCAAGATTTATAGCTCAAAACATAGCAAAACAGTCACAACTTTACATAGCTTTAACATAGTGTGTAGTAAATTTCATAATAATCAAAACCTATTTGTAAATCAACTTTAAATCATACAATTTGAGTAAAAGAAGGCTTGGGTATCATGGGTGAAAGGAACCCACGAAACAAACCCACATACCTTAGATTAGAGATGAACTTGGTGAAGATTGGAGATGGAGACTTGAAGCTTGAAGAAGAACCTTAGCTTGGGATGAGGGTTTGGGTCATGAATTTGGGGAGTGAAAACATGACAAAGTGTTTGAGTAAGTATATGAAAATATTTAGGATGATATGAGGGTGAAATATGGCTAAGCAAAGACAAAAATATGTTTGGAACACCTAGGCCCAAGACCCAAAAGCCTTGGACAAAGATAGAAATCACTTGCAGCAAAATACACAGGTCCGCGTCTGGTCCATGATGCAGAACTATCGCGGAGGCCAAATTTACACATGTTCACGGCAGTTGTGCATCGCGTTGCTGTCGCGGATCGATTCTGGATAAGAAAATTATGAAAATTGAAATTGTTAATCATTTGCTCTAAAATTGGGGTTAGACCCTTTTCCCCCTAACTTTGACCCCCTAAACAAGAATATGAAGTCAGATTTTCGAAATAACAAATGGATTTTGAGATATATGGAATTTAAAATTTTAGGCATTTTGAGGCATGCTGTCGTACATTTTTTGGGGTCATTTCATCTATAAATTCATATAAAAAAGTTGTGCATGTAGAACCACTTGTATATATCGACTATCCCAAATAATTCTAAATTTGTAATAATTGAAATAATCAAGTTTGCATAAGCATCATATCTTACTAAGAGACCTTTACAGGATCTGTGACACCCCATAACATCATGCTCTTATGTATCCACGTTTCAAGACTCTTTTAGTTAGGATGGGAGTATATTAGGGTCGTGGGAGACTTCTAGTACCTAGACGAGTTTGAGACTTCCCTATGAGTAGAGTTTTGGTTTATGCAAGGGTCAACTTTAAATGAGCATAACTTTTTAACACACTTGGAAGTGGATGAGAGACAATGTGTCAAATGGAATCCCTTCAAGTTAGCTTTCCAACGCACTTGGTTTCATCTCATTCCGAGTTCAGATGAAGGAGTTATGACCGTCTTTGTGAGACTCTCCCGTGTAGTGAAACCATACAGGCACCTTGACGGACAGTGGGGCTTTGTACGGGCTTTCTGGGCTGCCTTGAGCTGGAAAAGACCATTTTTGGTCTAAGGCATGTGACACGGCCAGCGACACGGGCCGTGTGGCTTACCACTGACCGTGTGGCTAGCCGTGAGGTATGTACAAGGGAAGCTTAGTGAGCATGGAAGGAGATTTTGGCCAAGTGTTGTGCCACGGCCATCCACACGGCCATGGCAAGTCTCACGCACTATCTGGCCTGGTGTGGAGCCTCCTTTCCACATTTTTCTCACCAAGTGTAACTCCAAGGGCCACTACACGGATCGTGTAGCATCACATGGCCCGTGGAGCCTCCCATCAATGTGATGAAACATGATTTTTCCAAAGTATCCCAACTTCCAATTTTCGACTAAGTATCATCTCACGGGCACTCCACATGACCAGTGGAGTGCCACACGACCCATGGACCCTTCAGTGGGGCATCACTTTGTCAATTTTTCCATCCGTTCACAAATGGCATTTTCGTGAATTTAATCCATTCTAGTGACCTTTTTTTAGACTTCCAATGCTATCTTAACCTCCCCAAAAGACTTAAACCCTATTCCAAAGGATCAAACTCATTACTCTCAACTTGAATATATTCTCAAATTCTCTCAAGGTCGGTCACCAAGACCCCAATACAAATCCAAGGAAACTCAAGAACAAGTGTTGGATTCAAGACCCCATTCCAAGCTTCTATTCTTTCCCAACTTAATTTCATGAGACTTAAGGTCTAGGTTATGTGACTTTGAACCATTGGGTCCTTTCACCCATGGTACCCAACCTCATGTTTTATATAAATTGCATAGTTTCAATCTAGATTATCTAGGGGTATTGCTTATTATGAATTTGGACCATAAACTATGTTGGGGTTTCATAAACTAGTGACTATTCAAGCATGTGTGTTTTGATGATGTGATTCAATGTATCTTGCATAATAGTATTACCAAGTATTGGTGGGTGGATTTACATTGATTTTCTTGCATGATATAACTCTTGAATTACATGTTTTACACTAGCATTACACACCCGCCAATTGTTTGATAAAATGTCTAGTTATGCCCTTTTGAGTTATTAAACATCTAATACATGGATTATGAGTCGAATGACTTTCTGATGACGAAAGGAATATATATGTGTGTTGATTTCATGAAAGATGTCTAACTGTTGCAAGTTGACCATAACCAAATTGACGGGTTGATTCCTCAATCACCTTAGATGCCATCAACCAAATTGAAGGGTTGATACTTCAATCACCTTAGATGGGGGTGGTACATCCATCAACTAAATTAAAAGGTTGATACCTCAATCACCAAGGATGGGAGGTAGTAAACCCATTAACCAATTGATGGTCTCTTCCTACACATGTAATATATTTTATATAAGCATGTTTTACATCAAATATCCTTCATGCATGCTATAGTGTTATATGCTCATTCATTGCCTAATTATGCATTTCGATTATGTCACCTATCTCTTGTTGCATCGCATCATACATACGTAGTACATTCAGATGTACTAATGCATACTCTATGCCTACATGATGTTACCATATAGGAATCGGAGCTCCACTCAATCATCCTCTTCCTACACGTGGCTAGTACGACCTCCCAAAGCTAGTTGGTAAGCCTAAACTTCGAGGACATACGTCTCTTGATTATGCTATGTATTGACTTCTCTTACATTGGAAAGTTATGACTATGAGGGTGAGCCCAGAGATTGTCTTGGCCACTGCTCCTATCTATGTATTAGAGGTGTTGTTGGAACTTTATGAAGTATCAATGCTATACTCTTGGCTTCTATGTTCTATGTTATTAAAGTTGTCCCTTAGCCACGTTTATCCGTACTTAATATCTCTTATCATTGTTTAATTGCTTCCACGACCAAGGATGTGTAATGATATGTTAAGAGGCATGTTAGGGGTCCTTTCGGGTTCCCCATTCACTGTGTCATGTCTAGGCCCTAGGTCCAAGTTGTGACAAACTTGGTATCAGAGCACTCGGTTATTAATGGTCCTTGGCATCCAACAAACTGCATCGATTAGAGTCTTATTCATGATTATGTTGTGCACCACGACTATGAGTAAGAGGTTATGAGGCGTTTTAGGAAATGTTTCCCTTCTTCTTGATCTATGTCGTGCTATAGAATTTAGGTACGGCTTCCTCTCTAATGAATATTCTTTGCCATTTTTTAGAATGTACCTACCACAAGATGAAGAAGAGCTCGTACACCTGAAGAACAACCGGCTCATGGAGAGCTCCGGGATGCTCTCACCTTGCTAGCTCATGCCATGACTAATCAAATCAATCAAGGGGCCCAAGCCCCTCATGCTCCTACCCCAAGATCTAGGGTGAGAAACTTTATGAGGATGAACCCACCAGAGTTTCATGGGTCAAAAGTGGATGAAGACCCTCAAGAATTCATTGATGAGGTATAAAAAGTGTTGATATCATGGGTGTTAGGTCGGAAGAAAAGGCGGAGTTGATGCTATACCAACTCAAGGGTGTGTGGCCCAAATATAGTTTACCCAATGGAAGGAGGAGAAAGAGAATAACAATGTGATTCTATGAGAGGAGTTTAAGGCGGCATTTCTCAACCAGTTCTTCCCTCTTGAGCTTAGGGAGGCCAAAATGATGGAGTTCACGAATTCGAAGCAAGGGTCGATGAGTGTGAGGGAGTATTCCCTCAAGTTCAACCAACTCTCTAAATATGCTCCACATTTGGTTGCCGACTCGAGTTCTAGAATGAAATTGTGATGGGGCTATCCAATTTGGTTAATGACATGGATTTGCCCTTCTTAATGACCTATTTCGAACAAATAGAGGGAGAGAATTTAGGAAAAGGAGTAGTGGTGAGGCCAAGAGGGCCCGTTTCAGGTTAAGTTCCAAAGTCCCAAAGGTGACCGATTTCATCTAGGCCAACGGTCTACTCATGCTCCTAATAGAGGATTTACCAATGACAACCCAAGGGCCCAAGGTAATGGTGGTATGGCACCCAATGCTATATGTAAAAAATGTGGTAAGAGTCATAGAGGCCCATGTTTGAGGGACACCAATGCTTGTTTTAGTTATGGTGAAGAGGTTTCATTATCCTCGTACTCAAAACAAGGGTGGAGTTGTTCGTCCACAAGGTGCAAAAGCGGTTCCTAGGGGAAGACGTGATCAACAAAGTGGTGCCCCAAGGCACAATTAGTTTTATGCTCTTCATGAAAGGCAAGGGGTTGATGAGCTGCCCGATGTCGTTACCGGTATGTTGAAGTTTTCTTTTGACTTTGATGTGTATGCATTGATGGGTCCGGGTGCCACCACCTCTTTCATTATTCCTTTTATTGCTAGTAGGCTTCATGTGTGTCCCGAGTTGTTATGTGAACTTTTAGTGTCTACCCCATTGGTGAGTCCATTGTTTCTAGGAAGGTCTATATAAATTGTTCTGTGGTCATATTGCATAGGTCTTGTCTTGTGACTTTGTGATATTAGATATGGTGGATTCTGATGTCATACTTGGAGTGGATTATTACAAGTATATTGTTCCTCCATTGATTGCAAAACCCGTAGAGTTAGATTCTAATTTCCCAATAAACTCGTCCTTGAGTGGGAGAGTCATGATGTGGTGGTCAAGGGTAGGTTTATTTTTGCATTAAAGCCTAAAGGTTGATCTCTAAAGGGTGTCTCTATCATCTTGTGAGGGTTAAGGATGTTGAGTCCAAAGTCCTTCCCATAGAGTTTGTTCCGGTGATCAATGAGTTCTTGATGTCCTTTCCGATACTGTGGATTTCGAGTAGTGTCTTTGGGTTTGACTAGTGCACCGACTATATCTATAAGTCTCTTGAATAGGGTCTTTAATCCCTACCTTATTATGTTGGTGGTGGTGGTTTGGTGATGATATGTTGGTTTATTTCTGGAAGTGATGGAGAGCTTATGGATTATTCAAGGGTGATGTCGAGAATCTTGATGAATGTGAGGTTGCTTGCTAATTATGGAAAGTAGGAATCTTTGGGGTGATAAAAAAGGGTAGTTGGAGAAGTTCACCGGTTGACTAGGTTAGTAATGAGGTTGGGTGAAGTTGAAGATAGTGGTGTAGAGGTTTTAATAGTTCCAAACCTTCTTTGGTTGAAGGGGTATAGTTTAAGCAAGGCCTTGATTTTGACTTAATGAAGTTGGAGGTTTTAAGTGAAAGATGTTAGAGCGGAGGTTGTCTCCCAAGGGGGAGATGGTGGTTTATGGTTCCAAGTGGACTATGTGTGAATAAGGTTGACAATTGGGTTAAGGTTTGTAGGTCCTTATAGGATTTGAGGAGGAATTGGTAAGGTTGCATACGGATTGGAGTTGCCTATGGGTATGAATATAGCTCCTTCGATTTTTCCATGTGTCTATGTTGAGGTAGTGTGTGGTGACCTAAGTGCTACAGTGACTTTGACAGTTGTGAATGTTATGAGGGACAATTTGACTTATAAAAGGGTCCGGTGAAAATTTTGGATGGTCAAGTGAGGAAGTTGGGGAAAATAAGATGTAGCTTCCGTCAAGTCCTTTGGAGGAATCAACAAGTTGAAAGTGCCATATGAGAAGCTGAGGCGAACATGATGAAGCGGTATCCCTATCTTTTTCCAATTTACCTAAGCCTAAGGCACTAGGTTCTTTCTTTTCCCAAGTGGTCCTAATCCTTCCAATTCTTGAATCTCATGGCATGACATGCTTACCTGTGCATTAAAAGATTTATGTGATGTTTGAAATGATTTAAAGAAATTTTGGCATGAGCTTTAGCTTCTTCAAGATTTTCAAATAATAAGCTATTTGAATCCCATGGTTGGGAATTTCGTGTTCTAAATCTAGTCTTTCAAGTCTTAACCTCCCACATTCAGGGACGAATGTTCCCAGGGGGGAGATATTGTGACACCTCGTAACTCCATGCTCATCTGTATCCGTGTTTCAAGCCAATTATTTTAGGATGGGAGTGTATTAGGGTCGTGGGAGACTTCTACTACCTAGACGAGTTTGAGACTTCCCTATGAGTTGAGTTTTGGGTGTTGGTTTATGCAAGGGGCAACTTCAAACAAGCATATCTTTTAGCATACTTGGAAATAGATGACTCACGACATGTCAAATAAAATCCCTTTGAGTTTTCTTTTCAACGCACTTGGTTTCACCTCATTCCAAGTTCGAAAGAAGGAGTTATGACCGTCTTCGTGAGACCCTCTCGTGCAGTGAAACCACACGGACACCTTGACGGATAATGGGGCTTTGGACGCGCCGTTTGGGCTGCCTTGAGCTGGAAAAGACCATTTTTCGTCTAAGGCATGTGATACGTCCAGTGTCAAGGGCCGTGTGGCTTGCCACTGACTGTGTGGCTAGCCGTGAGGTGTGTGCAAGGGAAGCTTAGTGAGCATGGAAGGAGTTTTTGGCAAGTGTTGTGCCACGGCCATCCACACGGGTCGTGGCAGGTCTCATGTGCCGTCTGGCCTGGCATGGAGCCTCCTGGACACATTTTTCTCGCCAAGTGTAACTCCATGGGCAACTACATGGGCCGTGTAGCATCACATGGCCTGAGGAGCCTCCCGCCAAAAACGTGATTTTTCTGAAGTATCCCAACTTCCAATTTTCGACAAAGTATCATCTTACAGGCACTCCACATGACCCGTGGTGTGCCACATGGCCCGTGGGGCCTTTAGTGGGGCATTATTTTTCCAATTTTTCCATTTGTTCACTAATGATGTTTTCGTGAATTTAATCCATTCTAATGACCTTTTTTAGACTTCTAATGCTATCTTAAACTCCCCAAAAGACTTAAACCCTATTCTAAAGAATAAAACCCATTATTATCAACTTGAATACATTCTCAAATTCTCGCAAGAGCCTTTAACAAGACCCAAATACAAATTCAAGGAAACTCAAGAACAAGTGTTGGATTTCAAGACCCCATTCCAAGCTTCCATTCTTTCCCAACTCAATTTCAAGAGACTCAAGGTTTAAGGTATGTGGGCTTCAACCATTGGGTCCTTTCACCCATGGTGCCCAACCTCCATTTTTATATAAATTGCATGTTTTCAAGCTAGATTGTCAATGGGTATTGCTTATTATGAATTTGGGATATAAACTATGTTGGGGTTTCATAAACTAGTGACTATTTAAGCATGTTATTAGTTATGAATGTAAGATCCATTATGTGATTTGATGAGAGATTTCAATATATCTTGCATGAGGGTATTACCAAGTGTTGGTGGGTGGATTTACATTGATTTTCTTGCATGATATCATTCCTGAATTGCATGGTTTTACATTAGCATTACATACCCACCAAGTGTTTGATAAAATGCCCGGTTATGCCCTTTTGAGTTATTAAAGATCTAATACATGGCTTATAAGTTGAAAGACTTTATGATGATAAAAGGAATGTATATATGTGTTGATTTCATGAAAGATGTCTAAAGTGTTGCAAGTTGACGATAACCAAATTAAGGGGTTGATACCTCAATCACTTTAGATGGGGGTGGTACATCCATCAACCAAATTGAGGGGTTGATACCTCAATCACCTTAGATGGGGATGGTACATCCATCAACCAAATTGGCAGGTCGATACCTTAATCACCTTAGATGGGGGTGGTACATCCATCAACCAAATTAAGGAGTTGATACCTCAATCACCTAGGATGGGAGGAAGTAAACCCTTTAACCAATTGATGGTCTCTTCCTACACATGTAATATGTTCTATATAAGCATGTTTTACTTCAAATATCCTTCATGCATGTCATATTGTTATATGCTCATTCATTTCCTAATTATGCATATCGATTATGTCACCTATCTCTTGTTGCATTGCATTTAACATACTCAGTACATTCAAACATGGTAACGCATCTCTATGCCTACATGATGTTCCCATGTAAGAACCGGAGCTCTAATTGATCATGCTCCTCCTCCACATGGCTATTACAACCTCTCAAAGCTAGTTGGTGAGCCCTAGACTCCGAGGACATACTTCTCTTAATTATGCTATGTATTTACTTCTCTTACGTTGGAAACTTATGTCTATGAGGGTGAGCTCGGAGATTGTCTTGGCCCCCGCTCCTATCTATGTAT
>JAPFFP010036214.1:0-15289 GCA_026153255.1 Solanum medicagineum | reverse complement strand
CTGATCCCCTACTAATAAATGAGACCTTCCACTACCTCAATATCTGATCAAGGATAAAAGAAGCTTAGAGCTCATACTCAAGTAGGTGATAAGCTAAGTAATAGAGCCAACCATGTAAAACCATAACTCAAATACAAGGCAACCCATAAAAATGATCAACATCCCCACAGGCTAGCATAGATTCAAGAATCTGGACAACACAACCCCAACTAACTGACAATTACAACACGTCACCAGGGCAAAGTGGCCGAAAGCTCAGTCGATAATGCAATAATGTCCCATCTAACAATAGATAACCCAAGTAAGCCCCTGGGCATAACATATATCTCATAATCCAGTCACCAAGGTATCAAGAGAATCGCATACCAACACAATCATTACAACAAGATCATAGCTATAGAGGCACAAGGTGTAGCTACAGGTATAACTAACTGTCCGTCTCTCAAATCCTATGTAACTCTCACATCCAGCTACCCACTCCAGTAGTAGAGCAAAGAAATTCTTATGTGTAAATCACAGGATTTTGCCTTATAATTAGCCCCCTAGCAGGGTACACTTATAAGATAAGTGACAATTACTTAGAATCACACCAGCTATAACATACTCATCCGCATCGGGAAACACAACAAGTTAGACCAGTAGCCAAATAATCAAATACAGATATACAGATGACATTAATGCTTAGTATTACCTTTTTCACATCTTTTCCCACTAATATAATCTTTGTTAGAAGTATTCACAGCCCACACAAACTTTAAATGGTAGCTATTGTACAAGTGTCAGTATTACAAAATCCCAACCTTTACAATATATCCAATAGTTCCATATATAATAATCACCAGCAAGTAACTGATTATGAAGCATATCTCTGGGCTCCCATAATCTCAGTACATGTAGTCTTCCTATCCATCTATCAAAACTCAAGGGCATCTACTCTTTGCTTAACTACTTCTAAGGGGGCTGCTCCATGTCTGGGACTGATGATGCAGCACTACCCCTACCTAGCGTCTGCCCCTCTATGCAATAACAAATGCGAGAAAGGGCGAACCAAATCAAACGTTCGGAAGTTGATGAACTATTGGCAATATCACAGTACAAAAATAAATTACATAAGAAGTTTCCTAAACATACTGTAGCCTCTTAGAGTCATTGTCTCTACAAAATCATCACAAACCAAAGCATGAGTACCATCATGTCTTGTACCAACAAGATGACACATAAAACAATCAAATAACAAAGAATAAAATTTCTTTAGTGAAATACTTGAACTAGGTGCAGGGTGGTAGATACGCAGTGGAGGTAGGACTCGTAGGGTGACCTACGAACTGTATAGTATCCTTGTAATACCAAGGTATCTGAGGGAAAAGCTTTCTTGAATTAGCTACGAGACGTAGGTACGACTTGTAGGGTATCTTACGAGACGTAGTCCAGGCTCGTATCACATTTTAGAAACATTTTAAGAGTCCAGATTGAGGCTACGAAATCCTCACTATGACTCATGACAAGTGCTACGAGTTGTAGGTATGGCTCGTATGGAAACTATTAAGGCACCTTAAATAATTGTTGCCTTCTATAAAAGGACATTACGACTCGTAGGGTGCCCTACGACTCATAGTGGGTCCTTGTAGCAGAAAACATAGAGCACCTTGGGTGCCTCTAACCTTTCCACAAAGACCAAAAACTAAAGAGAAAGCATCAGGGTCACCAAAACAAAACATAGGCAACATTGCAGTGAATCTAAACACTCTTCCTTACCTATTATCCCAAAACAAAACATGAATCCTTCCCTATCTTTTAAGAAAACGCTAATATTTAAGACAAGAAAGCACATTCTAGAGATATATCAAATTTATGCATGAGTAATTTGCATTAACAAAATTATAATATCCCTCAACCCAATGAATTCAACCCCATAGGATTTTCACATGATAATGACCCCTAAAATGCATGACGAAAGCACATGGCCATGATAACCAACATCATATTCTCCTAACAAAGATAAAAGTCAAGAATCAACTCTTTATAAGTGTATAGACAGTTAGACATCATATTCCTCCTCCTACTGCAATCACATTCACATGGTGTTGCTGAACATGGTCATAAAACATTAATTCATTCACCCACAAGAAAAAGTTATTTTAGAGATATACCAAACTTAACCACGAGAACTTACCAAATGAATGGATGAATGAGTACTAAGAAGAAGAAAAAGAAGATCGAGCCGTTGATGCCAAATTCACTTTTTGGGGGATGTTAGTAGAGGGATAATTGAGGGGATGAATGGAACAGTGAAAAGAGAGGTTACACGTAGTTATAAGGTGAAAAGAACCGCTTCATGCAGGGACATGAAGAGCCAAAAGGCATTAGTCTTTTAATATTCAAAATGGCTCACCTTTTAAAGTTCTGCAGAATGTGTCTACGAGACCCGACTATGAGTTGTAGGGCGTCATACGACTCATAGGTCCCAATCTCATAGCAAACCTAATACTTAGGAAAATTTTGACATCATACCTGGGTACTACCCCCACTTACGACTTGTAGAGGACACTATGAATCATAAAGTTGGCTCATAGTGCATGTGCCCACTTCTGATACTTACTGTTTCCCCCTACAAACATGACTACGAGTCATATTGGTGACTATGACTCATAGGCTGTGTCAAGCATGTGGTCCCTCCACTCTTCAGTTCCTTTTTTTTCTGCACCCAAATATTCAAGATACGCCAGAATGCAAGCTAACACAACTGGTTCAATGTCATAATTCTACACTAGCTATACAAATGAAAATGTCTCCAGGTAAATTTAAACACAAAAGATGCTTGAGTTGCCTCCCAAGAAGTGCCTTGTTTAACTTCGTGGCTCGACTATACCATCACACATTATAAATGGGTCTTGCTTATTATGAAACTCACTATACACTATGTTAAAGCTATGTAAAGTTGTGACTATTTTGTTATTTTTTGAGCCATAAATCTTGAATCTATTGTATGATTTAAGAAGGGTTTTTATGTATGTTGATTGAGGGTATTGCAAGGTGTTGATTGATGGTTTTACAATGAATTTTCTTGTATGATTCATCTCTATGTTTCTTGGTTTTATACCAGCATTACACACTCTCTATGTGTTTGATAAAATATCCTGATATGGTTTCTTGAGGAATTAAAGGTCCAAAGCATGAGAGATGATATGATTTATGTTATGATAATGAAAGAAGCTTATGTAATAGATGTAATCTATATGAAGTGTTGCATTAGATCATGCCCGATCCGGGCAGACTAAGAGCCTGGATAACATTGTCGAGGAGTTTGTACCTTGATAACCGAGGTGGGGGTTTGTACTCATCAACCATGTGAGAGGTTTGTACTTTGCCACTAGGGTGATAAGGTGAAATTATCATCAACTATATGAGGGATTTTTACCACACCACTAGTATGATAGGGTGAAACCATCATCAACCAACCAAGGGATTTGTACTTTGGAAATCTATCTTGGTCTCTTCTACACATATGATATCCTATATGAGCATGAGTTACTTAAGCATGTTTTACTTATGCATTGATCATACATGTCATATTGTTATATTATGCCTATTGCCTATTGTTATGCATTTTGGATCAAGGTGACTATCTCTTGTTGCCTTGCATCCTACATACTTAGTACATTTAAACGTACTAATGTATACTCTTGCCTACATGATATCGCCATGCCGGAACCGGTGCTCAAGTTGATCATCCTCCTCCACGTGGCTAGTCCGGTGCTACTCAAGCTAGTTGTTGAGTCCTCCACTTCGGGGACCTTAGTCGATGTTGTTCTTATTATGTATTGAGACACTCTCTATTATGTTCTACTTTGACTTTGAAGGTGAGCACGGTTGCTTTGTCTTGGCCCCCGCTCATATCTATGCTTTAGAGGTGTTTGTTGGACATGATATGTATCTATCCTAAGAGCTTTGACTATATTGTTCTTAATGTCTATGATATGAAAGTGTTCCTTAGCCCTAGTTGTCCCACTTTATTATCTCTTGATGCTTGTTTTATTGCTTTCGTGACCAAGGATGTATAATGATGTTCTAAGAGTCTTGCTTGGGGTATTTTCGAGTTTTCCTTGTACCGTGTCACGCCTAGGCCCTAGGCTTGGGGCGTGACAAATTTAGTATCAGAGCACTAGGTTCATGAATCCTAGGAGTCTAGCACACCGCGTCGATTAGATTCTTATTCATAGTCATGGCCTAGCACACCGCGTCGAATAGAGTCCTATTCATAATCATGGCGTGAGACGTTCTAGAAAATATTTTCCTTCTTCATGTTCTATGTCGTGCTATAGAGTTGTGTGAAAGATCTACTACTTTAATTTCTATTTCAAAAATAGGAAGTTTTTCCCCCATAACGATTATTCTTCTATGCTAGATTATGTCAAGCACTCGAGGAAGAAGGGCCCGAACTCCCAAGGAGAAACCTACTAGTGCTGAGCTCCAGGATGCTCTCACTATGCTTGCCCAAGTGATGGCCAACCAAGTAAATCAAGGGACCCAAGCCCCTCATACTACTAGCCCAGGAGCTAGGGTAAGGACTTCATGAGGATGAATCCTCCGGTGTTTTATGGGTCAAAGATTGATGAAGATCCACATGAGTTTGTTGATAAGGTCTACAAGATATTGAATATCATAGGTGTTACGCCGAATGAAAAGGCAGAGTTAGCGGCGTACAAACTCAAAGGGCTAGCCTAAATATGGTATGATCAATGGCAGGGTGAGAAGGGAATTGTTAATGTGGTGCTTTGGGAGGAGTTCAAATTGGCTTTCCTTAATCGGTTCTTCCCTCTTGAGCTTAGGGAAGCTAAGTTGGTGGAGTTTATGAACTTGAAACAAGGTACTATGAGTGTGAGGGAGTATGCCCTCAAGTTTAATCAACTTTCAAAATATGCTCCTCATTTGGTGGCCTATCCTAGATCTAAGATAAATAAGTTCGTGATGGGGTTCGTTGACTTGGTAAGTGAAGAATGCAGGTCCACCGTGCTAATTAGTTATATCTACTTATCTCTGTTGATGACCTATGCCGACCAAATAGAGGAGGAGAAATTGAGGATTAAAAGGGGGTATGAGGCCAAGAAGGCCCAATTTGAGGGTAAATTCGAAAAGGGTTCTAAATTTCGTCAAGGCCAAGGATCATCCTATGCTACTAATTAGGGGTTTGCCAATAACTTCCCTAGGCCTCAAGGTATTGGTGGTGTGGTCCGTATTGATGTGTACCCTAAATTTGGAAGGAGCCATAGAGGCCCATGCTTGAAAGGTTCTAATGCATACTTTGAATGCAGGGAACTTGGTCACAAGACGGTGGATTGTGCAAAAAACCGTGGCAAAGGCTGGGGTGCAAATGCGATCCCATTGGGTAGCGGTGGTCCTCAAGGTGGTGCCCTAAGACATAATATGTTTTATGCTCTACATGGGAGGCAAGGGGTTGGTGAGGTTCTCGATGTTGTTGCAAGTATGTTGAAAGTATTTGACTTTGATGTATATATTTTGATTGATCCGAGTGCCACTCTTTCCTTTGTTACCCCTTTTGTTGCTAAAAAGTTCCATGTTGACCCCGAGTTATTGCATGAGTCATATGAAGAGTCTACTCCTATTTGTGCCTCTATTGTTGCTAGGAAAGTTTATAGAAGTTGTCTTATTTGCATTTTGCATAAGTTATTGCCTTGTGATCTTGTTGAACTAGACATGCTAGATTTTGATGTCTTTCTTGGGATGGATTGGTTGCATGCCTACTATGCTTCGATTGATTGTAGAACCCTTAGGGTCAAATTCCAACTTCTAACTGAATCCGTCCTTGAGTGGGAAAGTCAAGATGTGGTGGTCAAGGGTAGATTCATTTCTTGCATTAAAGCCCGTAAGTTGATCTCGAAGGGATTCCTTTACCATCTAGTGAGGGTTAAGGATGTGGAGTCCAAAGTCCCTTCCATAGAGTCGATTCCAGTTGTAAATAAGTTTCTTGGTGTCTTCGTAAATGACCTTCCCGGTGTTCATAATAGATTTTGGCATATACGTCCTCCCTGATACTCAACCTATCTCCATTTCCCCTTACCGTAGGGCCCCGACAGAGTTGTAGGAGTTAAAGGAACAATTGAAAGATTTGTTGCAGAAGGAATTTATTAGACCTAGCCAATCACCTTAGGGTGCTCCAATTTTGTTTGTAAAGAAGAAGGATAGGTCACTTACAATTTGCATCAACTACCGGCAACTTAATAGGGTCATCATAAAGAATAGATATCCTCTTCCAAGAATTGATGATTTGTTGGAGCAATTGCAAGTGTCTAACTTTTTCTCTAACATTGATCTTCGGTCCAGTTATCATCAAGTGAGGGTAAGGGAGTGTGATATTTTAAAGATGGCCTTTCGGACAAGATATAGGCATTATGAGTTTCTTGTGATGTCTTTTTATTTGACCAATGCACTGACCATCTTCATGGACCTAATGAATAGGGTCTTCAAACGCTACCTTGATTTGTTTGTTGTAGTATTCGTTGATGATATTTTGATCAATTTACATAGTATGGAGGAGCATATGAGTCATTTGAGGGTTGTGTTGCAAAGATTGAGGGAGGAAAAATTGTATGCCAAATATGAAAAGTGTAAATATTTGTTGAAGCAGGTTTCATTCTTGGGTCATTTGGTGTCCGGGGATGGTATAAAAGTGGATCCTAAGAAAAGTGATGTGATTAGGAATTGGCCTAGAACATTAACCCCGTCGAATATTAGGAGCTTCTTGGGCCTAGCGGGTTATTATAGAAGGTTTGTGAATGGGTTCTCCTCCATTGCTTCCCCTATGACAACATTTACTCAAAAAATAGGTTAAGTTTGTGTGGACCGATGAGTGTGAGAGCAGCTTCCAAGCATTAAAAGACAAGCTTGTGTCCGCTCCTATATTGTCACTAGGATGGGCTTGAGGGATTTGTGGTGTATTGTGATGCTTCCTGTGTTGGTTTGGGTTGTGTGTTGATGCAAAATGGTAAGGTCATAGCTTATGCTTCTAGACAACTCAAGGTACATGAAAGGAACTACCCTACCCATGATCTAGAGTTATCCGTCGTTATGTTTGCATTAAGATTTGGCGTCACTATTTATATGGGGTGCATGATGTATTTAGCGATCATAAGAGCGTCCAATACGTTTTCCCTAAAGAAGATCTCAACTTGAGACAAAGAAGGTGGCTAGAACTTCTTAAGGAATATGACATAAATGTGCATTACCATCTCGGTAAGGCAAATGTTGTGGGGGATGCTTTGAGTGGGGTGTCTATGGGTAGCCTAGCTCATATTGATAGTGGTGATAGGGAGATGACTAAGGAATTGCACCGATTAGCTTGATCGGGGATCAGGTTGGAAGAGGTTGGTGATAATGGTGTTATTGTCATTGATGGGTCTAAATCTTCATTGGTTGATGAGGTGATAGTAAACAAGATCTTGACTCCTCTTTGCTTAAATTGAAGTGCTTGGTTAAAGAGGAAAAAGTAGAGGTTTTGGCCCAAGGGGCAGATGGTGCCCTTAGGTACCAAGGTAGGTTGTTTGAGCCTTGTGTTGATGATTTGAAGGAGAAGATCCTTAATGAGGCCCATAATTCTTCTTATTGTATCCACCCCGGTTCAACAAAAATGTATATTGACTTGAGGGATATGTATTAGTGGGGAGGCATGAAGAGGGACATTGCCAAATTCGTTTCCTGTTGCCATAGTTGTCAACATGTCAAAGCCGAGCATCAAAGGCCGGGTGGCCTAACACAAGACATATAGATTCCTACTTGGAAGTGTGAGGTGATTAATATGGATTTTGTGGTTGGGTTGTCAAAGACTAGAAAAGGTTTTGATTCAATTTAGGTTGTGGTTGATAGGATGACGAAATCGGCTCACTTTCTATCAGTTAAGACAACATACGGGGCTCAAGAGTATGCCAAGTTGTAAATCCATGAGTTAGTTAGGTTACATGGGGTTCCATTGTCCATCATATCGGATAATGGTGCACAATTCACTTTACACTTTTGGAGGTCTTTTGAAAGGGGTCTTGGTACAAAAGTTTATCTAGTATGGACTTTCACCCTCAAACAGATGGCCATGCCAAAAGAACAATTCAAACACTTGAGGATATTCTTAGGGCTCATGTGTTGGAGCTTATGGGTAGTTCGGATGACCATCTTCGTTTGATTGAGTTTGCATACAACAATAGCTATCACTCTAGCATCCGTATGGCTCCGTTTGAGGCTCTTTATGGGAGACATTGTAGGTCACCAGTTGGTTGGTTTAAGTTTGAAGAGGTGGCTTTTTTGGGAACGGATCTGGTTATGGAGGCTCTTTATAAGGTTAGGCTGATTAGGGAAAGGTTACAAAAAGCCCAAAGTCATCAAAACTCCTATGCCGATGTGAGAAGAAGAGACCTTGAATTAAAAGTTGGTGATCGGGTTTACTTCAAAGTTTCTCCAATGAAAGGTGTGGTTCGTTTTGGTTAAAAGGGGAAATTGATTCCAAGATACCTTGGTCCTTATGAAGTGATAATGAGGGTTGGCAAGGTAGCTTACGAGTTGAGGTTGCCTAGTGAGATGAATTTGGTTCACCCAGTGTTCCATGTCTCTATGTTGATGAAATGTGTTGGTGATCCTAATGCTATTGTGCCTCTTGATGTTTTGGGTGTTGTTGTAGATAACTTGACTTATGAGGAGGTTCCGGTTAAGATTTTTGATAGGCAAGTGAAGAGATTGATGAACAAGGAGGTGGCATCCGTTATAGTCCTTTAGAGGAACCAACACATCGAAAGTGCTACATGGGATGCCGAAGCAGACATGTAAAAGCGGCATCCTTATCTTTTCCACTCCACTAAAACCTAAGATACTAACTCTAAGTCCCCTATGTGATTTAAAGTTTTATATTTCAGCCCCTATGTCATTCATATGCATTCAGTTTTAAGTAGGCGAAATTATGATAATTTTGTACTTATGTTGAGACTTTGAAAATGGTGTTTTAGATATAATGTTGCATTCTTGTTGGGGCTGATTTTTTTATGAACACTCTTTTCACGTATGTTTCCTTTACATTCGAGGACGAATGTTCCCAATGGGGAGATACTGAAACGACCTCAAAAAGTGCCCGAAAATGTGCCTCAGAATGTTTAGAATTTTAAATTCCATATATCTCAAAATCCGTGTATGATATAAAAAAATTCAACTTCATATTCTTGTTCAGGGGGTCAAAATTAGGGTGAAAAGGGTCTAATCTCTCTTTAAGAGCAAACAATTTGCTATTTTAGTTTTCGTAATTTTTCTTATATAGAATCGATCCACGACAGTGCTGCGACGCGCAACTGTCATAGACATGTATTAATTTTGCCTCCACGATAGGTCCACATTGCGAACCATAGGCGAACTTGTGTATTTTTTTGCCAGTGATTGTTTGTCTCGGTCCAATGCTTTTGGGTCTTAGTCCTAAGTGTTTCCAAAGGCATTTTTACCTATACTTAGCCATATTTCATGCTCATATCATCCAAAACATTCCCCAATATCCTATCAAACACTTAGCCATATTTTTCACGCCCAAATTCAAGTCCCAAACAGTCATCCAGTACTATGGTTTTCAAGGTTTTTCTTCAAGCTTCATGTCTTCATCTTCAATCTTAACCAAGCTCATCTACAACATAAGGTATGTCGGTTTCTTTAATGGGTTCCTTTCCCACATGATACCCAAGCTTCCTTTTTCCCATATTGTATGATTTAAAGTTGTTTTTTAAATGGGTCTTGCTTATTAAGAAATTCACTACACACTATGTTAAAGCTATGTAATGTTGTGACTGTTTTGCTATGTTTTGAGCAATAAATCTTGAATCTGTTCTAAGATTTGATGAGGGTTTTTGATGTATGTTGCTTGAGGATGTTGTAAGGTGTTGATTGATGTTTTTATAATAGATTTTTTTTGCATGATTTCATCTCTACATTTCATGGTTTTATACTAGCATTATAAACCCTCTAAGTGTTTGATAATATATCCGGATATGGTTTCTTGAGGAATTGAAGGTACAAACCATGAGATATGATATGATTGATGTTGTGATGATGAAAGAAGCTTGGTTATATGATGTAATCTATATAAAGTGTTGCATTAGACCATGCCCGATCCGGGAGGACTAAGAGCCCGGATAACCTTGTCGAGGGGTTTGTACCTTGATAACTGAGGTGGGGGTTTGCAATTATCAATCATGTGAGGGGCCTGAACTTTTCCACCAGGGTGAAAAGGTAAAATTATCATCAACCATACGAGAGGTTTGTAGTACACCACCAGGGTGATGGGGTGAAACCATCATCAAGAACCCAAGAAGTTTGCACTTTGGAAATCTATCTTGGTTTTTTCTAGAAATATGATATCCTATATAAGCATGAGTTACTTAAGCATATTTTACTTATGCATTAGTCATACATACCATATTGTTATATTATTCCTATTGTTTATTGTTATGCATTTTTTATTAAGGTGCCTATCTTTTGTTGCATTGCATCCTACATACTTAGTACATTCAAACATACTAACGTATTCTCTTGCCTACATGATATCACCATGCAGGAATCGGTGCTCAAGTTGATCATCCTCCTCCACATGGCTAGTCCGGTGCTACTCAAACTAGTTGGTGAGTCCTGCACATCAGGGATCTTAGTCAATGTTGTTCTTATTATGCATTGAGACATTCTTTTTTATGTTCTACTTTTGACTATGAGTGTGAGCTTGGTTGATTTGTCCTGTCCCCTGCTCTTATCTAAGTATTGGAGTTGTTTGTTGGACATGTTATGTATCTATGATAAGAGCCTTGACTCTATTGTTCTTGATGTCTATGATATGAAAGTGTTCCCTTAGCGCCGTTTGTCGCACTCTATTATCTCTTGATGCTTGTTTTTTCCTTCTACAACCAAGGATGTTTAATGATGTTCTAAGAGGCTCGGTTGGGGTCGCTTCGGGTTCCTCTTGCGCCATATCATGTCTAGACCCTAGAATTGGTCGTGACATGACTTTGTAACTCAAAGATTCACTTTCAAGTTCTAAGCTTACCTCAAGCTCATATCATGAAACCCAAGTTTGAGGTATGTAGGTTTTATCCATTGGGTCCTCTCACCCGTGGAGCACATCTTCCTTTTTATGAAAATTGCATGATTTCAAGTTGTATTACTTATGGGTGTCTGTTATTATGTAATATGAGCATGAATTATGTTGGGGTTTTACCAAGTATTGTTGATTATGCATGACTATCTATTTTAAGCTTACACTATGAGTTGATCTTTGTCTTTTAAGAATATGCATGTTTTGAGCCATGAAACTATTATCTATTATAAGTTTTGATGATGTAATTCAAGGTACCCAACATGAGGGTTTTACAACATGTTGGTGAGTTGATTTGCATTAAGTTTTCTCAACTTATTTCACTCTTGAATTGCATGATTTTGAACTAACATCATGAACCCACCAAGTGTTTGATAAAATGTCAATTCAAGGATTCTCAAGTTATTAATGATCCTTTTCATGATTTATAAGTCAATTGACTATATGATGATTAATGACTTTCAAGTATGTATTGAATTCATGAAAAGTATCTATATTGTTACAAGTATCAAATTAAGCCCTATTTCGAGACTTTACCTCTTGTGAGCCATTCATGTTAATGAAAGGGTTCATGTATGATTATAATTTATTCTCACGTTCATGTTAGGCTCACTACTAGAGGTCAAGCATGTTTATGAGCCACTAAAGTCATGTTCTTACAAGCTATTCATGTTATGATTAAAGTATGATTATTTCAAGTATTTTGTGGGATTAGACTAAGCACTGATAGGTTGGATATCGATGTAGACTATCTTCAAGGGTCCATAATCCATTCCTCAAACTATGTGCCAACATAGGATCTTGATTATTACCCTTGCTATTCTAGTGGATCCATCTAGTACACTTTATCACGAAATCCTTTCCGAATGAGTCATGTTCCTGTAAGGAGGGTTACTTCATACGAAATGGGTCATGTTCCCATAAGTTGAAGTATAGTTTACCTTGGCAAGTAGACCATAACTTTACCGATGAGAGGTAATCATCGAGATTCCAAGTTGTAGCTCGCTTGGTCTTACTCATGTCGGTTAAGGTCTCACTCATGTCAGTTAAGGTCTCTTCCTACGTACATATGCTATATATATTATGCAAGATGAATCATTTACAAGCATGTTTTATTATGAGCATTGATCATGCATACCATATTGAGATTATCCATCCATTGCTATGATTAAGCGGTTTGACTATATTAGCTAATGTCTTGTTGTATTGCATCCCACATACTTAGTACATTCAAACATACTAACAGATACTCTATGCCTATATGGTATGACCATGTAGGGACCGAATCACCTTGGGATCATCCTCCACATGGCTAGTTTGGTATTTTGGAAGATAAGCATTTGTGAGTCCTTAAGTCCGAGGAAACTATCTATACTACTCTTGCTATTTTGAGACTTCTTTCTGTTGAACACTTGTTATTATGAGGGTTAGCCCGGAAAGTTTCTTAACCCCTCAATTCAATGCTAGAGGTTTTTTTAGATATTATGATATACGTATTCTATGAGCTTGACTCATATATGCTTTTATGATTATCAAAGACTTCCCTTAGTCCCGTTTCCTTTTTATTATATCTCTTGTTGTTGTTTATTTTGCTTCCGGAACCAAAGGATGTGTGATTGATATACTTGGAGGCTTGTTTGGGTCTCTATGGGCTCCCATTCATTGTGTCACGTCCAAGCTCTAGTCTTGGGTCATGACATTGGGGCTCTCGATTCTGGCGCTGCAGAGCTAGGCACTAAGGCATGTATACCTTCTTCTTCTCCTACTATGCATTCCTCTGCTGCTCCTATTACTTTTACAAAGATAGAGGCTACAAATGATCAACCCCCTCTCAATAGGGCCACCATTTCGTGATTGGCCACCTGGCCAAAGTCATTAATTCTCAAGCCACAAGAGTTGAATCATCTATGCACAATTTAGTTGAGGTAGCCATCGCCAAAGCCTTAAACCTATATTTTGAGGTGGAAGAAAAGCAAAACGAGCTAAATAAAGCTCACAAGTTGCAGATGGATAGGCTCAAATCCATGATTGATGACCACAAAAAGAAGATGGCCTGCCGAAGGGATAGAGTGGTTGCTAATAAGAAAGGAAGTGGTTGTAATAAGTATTCATTGACTTAGAAAGCTGATTTTGATTAATAGAAGAAGTAGGTGACATCCCCCCACTCCACTGACTTGAGCATATTTTTCAATGGGCTGGAAGATCCAACACTTAGGGTGGATGTGGCAACAATCCCAAATGAGAGGCCAAATGTAGAGGTTCCAAGTGATAGAGGTGAAGAAAACAAGAGGTGAGCCTCTAAAGACTGATGAGGAGACGATGGGAGTAGAGTAGAGCCAAGAGGACTAGGAGGAGCTGGATAGAGTGGAGAATGAGATGGTGGTTGTAGCACTTGCAGCTTCGGTGCTAGACCAATCCATGATTTGCACATCTAGTATGAGTGCAACTAAGCCGTCTAGGCCCAACATTGAACTTGAGAGCACATGGTAGAAGATGGCATTGATACCCCCATCACATCTTCTTATGCTCCACCACTACCACCACCACAGTAAGGTTGACTTGAAAGGAGGATTCTTATACTCACTACTTTCTCTTATGCTTACTCTTTATTGTCCCTTACACATTGAGGGAATTGTTTATTTTTTTACAAGGGAATGAGCTTGAGAAATTCTCTGTCCTCTAGTATTTTTATTTTTTATGAGACAATGGTGGTATTTCATTTTGATAGATGGTGCTATTGTTGAATATCTAGTCAATTTTTAACTTTATGGGTTGTTTATATATTTTAATTTGCATTGTAATGGAGTCATGTTTATTTTTCCTATTTGTTTTTTTTTTCTCTGCGAATGAATGAATGATTACAAATTTTGGCAAACCAGTGCGTAGATGACAAGCGTGTGAATGTAATATCGTGTCTCTAGTCCTTAGCAATCTGAGCATTGATGATCCATATGTTTGATTAAAATAGTTCCATGGACGAGGATAATGTATTAACTAATTAGTCCTTTCTTAATAACTCAATCCTTGAATGGATATCAGGAATCTTGAGTTGATTATGTGAGCAATCGAGCTTGGATATATGATGATCAAAAAATTGCAAATGCATTACCACTGTTTGAATGCAAAGCCACATTGCCAATGTGAGCTTAGTTATCTTGTTGTAATGATTGTATTGCATCATCTAGAACTTGCTCGGTTTGTCTTGAGAAGTGACTTGGTTAATTCTGGATTAGGAGAGGATCTTAGGCTTTCTTTAGTTCTATAAGTCAAATTTGAACTTATTGACATCCCATGGAAGAGAATTGAAACCTTAATGAGCTCCATTTGAACCTTGATCCCTTTTTTGGCAATCATATAACATTGACTCATGCTTGTTAAAGACAAGTCCTTTTTGTTCCCTACCAATCCCTCCATGAACCTGAAAGTAAAGCAGTGGAAAAATGCTAAGTTGGTTGTGGTTAGTAGGAAGAAGGAAGTCTCTCCCATGAAAGAGTCGAAAAAAGAAGGGTAAGAATGAAAGAAAGTCATTGAGGAGCCGTAGAAGAGAATTAAAAGAAAAAGTGAGAAACAAAAAGTGTGAAAATTTAGGATCCTCCAAAAGAATTTCAATGAAATATTTCCCTTACTGTGATAATAACTCCAATTTCGAACAAATATTCATGAGTTGTGATTGGAAATGGAGTTAAAAGTTCGCAAAAGGGAAACACTTGGTGGAATCCTAGAAAGTGAGAAAAAGTGCTAATAGAAGATGAAAGGAGGTGTACTCGACATCTTGAATGATCTGCCAAGTGCTCATGGACATCACCTAACTGTGCAACAATGAAGGTTCCAGGTCATGTCAAGAGTGCACTAAAGATCGATGTCGCAAAGAATACTCAGCGATATGCTAAAGCGCGCGAGTGATCACCTAATGTTGCAGCACCCAAAGTGTAATGCCCTTATTACAAAATAATGTAGTCATTTTTAAAAAGGGAATTCCCTCAAGATAAAGTCAACCCCTACTTCACAACTCTTTGACTTGAAATTTATGTCGCGAGAGGAATTGAGTTTCGCGAATCATAAAAAGAGGGATTTAGGGAGGGGTTTGTCTTAGTAAATTTTATGGTTTGTATGCACATATACATGTTAACAAGCCTTTAGAATAAGTATTATGTGGTAACAAAAGAAATA